>CM046376.1:33191490-33294217 GCA_025413485.1 Ficus microcarpa | reverse complement strand
ACAAAACCCGTGGGCTGTTTGGAGCAAAAAACCAAGTTCCTAACTTGCTCCAAAACTCATTCCTTTGCTTGCTAGACTAACCCGAACTTCCTACACCAATTTCTCCCTCAAATTTTGGTCTCTCTCCTTCCTTTCCCCTGCACCAACACACGGCAACAAGGGTTGCAAGGGCTGCCAGAATTTTTTTCTTTCTCCCCCCTCGGCTCCTAGACTACCTGAAGCAAAGATGGATTGGTTGGCTTAGAAAAATTTTTCTGAATTCTCTCCCTTCTCTCACTCGGCTGTTTGTGCAGAAAAAACACAAGAGCTTGGCTGCATTTTTGCATTAAAATGAATAGAAGACATCACCTATTTATAGGCAACTTTGGAGCTTTGAAAAATATGATTTTGACCCCAAAATTTTTAAAATTTTTGACTTTCCTCTTGCTAGGTGGCCGGCCATGGGTGAAGTGGAAGACAACTCATAGTGAGTTGGCATTGTCCACATGTCATCCAACCATTGGTCCAACACACACTCATGTGAATAAAATAATACTTTTTTGAAGCTATCTTTCAATTTAAGGGTTTGTTTGGTGAAAACTTTGAAACTTTTGATCGTAAAAATATAAATTCCAATACTGTAATTATTAATTTACAGTTTTGGATTTTTATACTTACAGTCGGGAAAAATCGGATCGAAAATATTTTTCTTATTTTCTCGAAACCTTTCTGCCTCATGACCTATTATGCCGTGCTTGGTTTTTCTAAGGTGGTTTTAGTTTTTATCAGTCATAAAAATTAGTTTCTGCAGTGTTTTACGAAAAACGCTGATCTTAAAATTTCTCCGTCGCAATTTTGACCATTTTGGTCAAACTTTGACTTTTCGGGTCAACGGTTGACTTTTTGGTCAAAATTTTGACTTTTGTAAAATCGAGTAGATTTCACTCCTTTTTGTTCAAAAAGGCTATTTGCTTCTTCGAACAGTCATTTTTGAGTTTTATAACGCTATAAAAACCCATAACACACATTAGAGCTCTGAACTGAGCTTTTTCATGAAATTGCATGTACTATTTACATTCAAATCTTTACAGAAGTTGGTTACATGAAAAACTAGACATCACACCATCTGGCACACGAATCTCAGATTTGACTGGGAAGCATCGTCACAGCGGCGGTGGCAGTTGCTCGTATACTTCAGGTACGATGCCGACGCGTTGCAAGCTTGATCCGCTACTGGCGTCGAAGCTCGCTGTCCCACACAAGCTGGAGGAGGTGGAGGAGAATGATAAGTTGTTTTCAGGTCAGATTTTGAATCCCTACTGTGATCATAACAAAACCAAGTTCAATTGTGAGAAACCCAATTATTTTCATAACTCCAAACCCACTTTGCCTCAAAATCGGCCGATTACTCTAAGCAATATGATGCAATTTATGGCTGAATGGTTTGAATTTGAAGAAAATAAAAGTGTTGCTGAAGATACTCTCATTGGTAATGAGTTGTCGTTTTCTAGAGCCTCATTAGAACCATTAACTGGTGATCTTGATAAACAAAAATGTGATGATGAGGTTATGGAAAAGCGAACGGCAGCCTTTGAAAATGTAGAAAAGGGGGTTATCAAGGAATTGGAACAAGAGATGGATAAACATGATTTGTATACTCCGGGTTTGAAACAAGATTGTGATACACTGGTTACTTTGGATTGTTATACTGATTGTGATGAATTTACTAGTTTTGGTCATGAAGAGCAACCTGATGTGGAAGGCTATGAAAATGTTGAAAAGGAGTTAGACGTCATGGATTATGGAAGCACTGTAGAAAAAGCAAGTTCCAAGATTGATTTTGGTTTATTTGAAACTCATGAGAATGTTGGAGATTCCATGAAACTAGACCTACTAAGACAAACCAAGTTTGGCTTTGGAACTAATGATATTGTGCAAGAAACACTGGCTTTTGAGGATCAAGCAATTGTCTCACCAATCAACTTTGAGAATCTTGTGGCTACGGAGATGGAAAATGCTTGGTTATTCACATTTGCTGCTAGTGACAGCATTGGAAGCTTGGGAGGGCAGCTAGGCATTAATCTAACACTTCACCATTTTCAGCTTGGAGCACTTTTTCACAACGTCCAAGGTTGTACAGAGGAAGCGCCCATTAAGAAGGCCATTATGGTCATGTTCAGGAGCAGTCATTCAAGGCAGAGCAAGCTTTATTTGAGATTCGAAGTGATTTGGAAATGCTCGTTAATACCTTTGTGGACTTTTGATTTAGTAAGAAAGGATTATTCAGTTAGGGTCTACCAAAATCATAGAAAGAAGAAGAAGAAGAAGAAACAGACTACTCTACCACTTAATTGAATATGCTCTGTCATGAATATCTCAAAGAACTTATTTCATTAGTATCTTTACAGAGTTCCCTTCATTCCATTTCAACTTCTTTCTTGAGAGCCAACTTTCTCCAAGCCTGGTTCTTTTCTCATGCTACACCAACATCTCACCTTTGAACTTGAGGGCAAGTTCTTTTCGAAGAAGGGGAGAACTGATGTAGGAGACTAAAGAAGAAGTTGTAGCCATTGTTTTTGTGACTTTCTTTTATTCTTGGCTGTTTTACATTTGGTTGTCATTTAGTCCTTTTGATGTCGTTTAGTCTTTTTGGTTATTTTTCATTTGGATGTCATTTAGTCTTTTATGTTTTAGTTGGATGTCGTTTAGGCCCTTGTGTTTTTAGTGTTAATTAAACACATCGTCTTGTGATTTAGAATTAGGGCTTAGCTATATATGTGCCTTGATTGAACAAGGAGGGCAGTTTTTGAATATTGTATTGGAGATATTTGAGATACTAAAGAATAGAGGTGTGCCTCTTTCATCTTCCAGCCATGGATTTAGCTGTTTTCCACCTCCTTCGTCTTCCAGCCATGGATTTGGCTGTTTTCTAATTTCTCGCTGCGTCACATAGCCATACACAACCACATAATTAGCTCATACCAAGCCACTAAACCACTGCATGAAAAGGAGAAAAGATGAGCTTAAGCTCTTACAATCCAATTGCTTGAAATACACTTAAAAATCTTGCTCTAAACTTAGTAAAAGACTTGAGAAATTTAGAGGGTTTACCTCTTAAACTTGGAGATGATTTTCAAGCTTGGATCCAACAATTTCTTCTTGTTCTTCCTCTCCAAAATCTGACCCATTTGATCCCCTTTTGCTCTTTACCACAACCGGCCTTCCTAGGCTTGGTGGGTTTCCAAACCTTTTCAGCCACCTTTGCTTGGTTCTTCACCAAATCCAGCCACCCTTCAAGCTCTTTTCCTCTTCATTTTTTCTTTTTCTTCTTTCTTCTCAAGCAAAACCGACCACTCTTGGTGTTTTACTCTTACTTAGGTTTCGGTTTTAATGGGAGGGAGAAGAGAAAAGGAAGACTTAGAATGGAACTAAAGTTTGGATAGTTCTCTAACTTTCCCTATTTGTAGTGGAAATTACCAATTTCCCATAATTATTTTTAGCTCCATAATTCTTATTGAATTACATGAGAGTCCTTAATGAACAACATATTTGCTCTTTGATCCTCCTAGGTGGCCGGCCATTGAGTGAGCCAAAGGTGGCTTGTTCAACAAGCTTGCTTTGCTTGTTCACTAAGTGTTCCATGCTTACATCACCTTGATGACATCATTTTGCTTGCATCACTTGCTTACATCATGCTTACTGTGACGCCCCAACCTACGTAGAGCCGTCACCTTCCTTACTTAACTATACATTACTTGAAATTTTGAGAATAAATTTTTTTTCCCAACATACATATATATAAATAGTTTAGCCCATAGCAAACTTGTCATACTTACATACTGGAATAAAAAGATTAATCAAAGTCTTCAACACGCCATATATACTATATAACATAATTTATTTTTGGGGTTTATACATATATACATAAACCCATTAACTCAAAAGAGGTTGTAGAAAATATGCGTAGTGGTATCCCACACCACCCTTCATCCGTCGCATCGTCCACATATAGCCCACCAATTAAACTGCAGGCTTCTTACCTACAGTATGAAATATATTTGATGAGCTTTCGCCCAGTAAGCACAAACGTAATCTCACAAAAACATGCTAACCTCATGTAATTCATGCATGAACCATTTATGCTTATTTATGAATGTTTTATGATCAATTATCATCTTGGACTTATTATCTTGTTTTAATATGTGGGCCCCTTGTGTACGTACTAGATGCGCGCTCTCCAGATAAAGATAGGGTTTGTAAGGTCCCTAACAGTTCTGATAATTATTGAACTTTAACATGAATAATCCTCCACCTGATGCGAGGTTGGTACGACACCTTACTTGTGTGTTCTTACCATGTAGTTTAACATTAGTGATCATACCTCATGATATCACTATATTATATCGTAACTTGACATTTCATCATATCATGGCATTCTTTAAAACATAGCATGGCATTCTTAAAAACATAGCATTTTTTTTAAACATGGCATTTTCGTAACCATGGCATATTTGGAAACATGGCATCTTTGTAAACATGGTATTTTTGTAAACATGGCATATTTGTAAATATGGCATCTTTGTAAACATGGCATATTTGTAAATATGACATCTTTGAAAACATGGCATTTTTGTAAACAGGACATATTTGTAAATATGGTATCTTTGAAAACATGGCATTTTTGTAAATAGGGTATAGTTGTAAATATGACATTTTTGAAAACATTGTATATTTGTAAATATGGCATCTTTGAAAACATGGTGTTCTTGAAAACATGGCATGGCCTTCGTAAAACATGGCATCCTTAAAACATGGCATTCTTAAAGAATGACATATGGCATTCCTAAATATGGCATTCTTTAACATGGCATTCATAACATAGCATTCTTAAAACATGACATACTCAACACAACATAGTATACATGTCATAGCATACTTGAAAATAGGTTACTATTTTCATACTGCAGGTGAGGTTTGTACTTACCTCGTGCACTATGTCCTGAGTCTTGCTTTCTCAATTCGGGTTGCAACAGCAGGTCACCTCCTGCTATTTAAAAGAGTATAGGATAAGAATCCCATCATAAAATGTTGGTGACCTAACCAACATTTACACTTAATCTTAGTTATATGTTCCCCTAGCATACACATGATCACTTATTAGGTTACATAAGGTAACCTTGGTTACTAAGCCCATATGTATACCATTAGGGTTAGGTTACCTTCCTAATCATGGGCTTATATCTTAACATTCTTAATCCATTGTCACTCTTGGTATCCTATAGGGTTATATGTGGTAACCCTCGAGGTGGTCAACCCTAGTCAACATTCTACTTGGTCAAACTTAGTCAACGAAAGTTAACCTCTTATGGGTCAAACTTAGTCAACAAAAGTCAACCCCTTATAACTCAGGTTCTACTTCCGGTTACCACCCGAGATCGTCTTGTTTACCAAACTTCGATTTAAAATCCATTTTTCATTTTTTTGAAAACTTTGGTGAATTTGAGTTTAAAATCCTTTACTTTAACTCATAAAATTTGTGGATCTTAAAACGGGGTTTTATAAAATCATTTAGTATTGAAAACTGCCATTGGAACAATTTTCACAGTCAAAACATTGGCTTTTTGAAAAATTACAGTTTTCTGCATTGTTTTTAGAAAATCCTGTGCAGGAATTTTCCTATTCTGCACAGTCCTTAGAAATTAGTGTCAGTTTAAAAATTCAGTTGGAATTTGAAAAAGTTGTCTTCATGAAAGTTTTAGTTTATGAAAAATCCTACAACTTTTGTGTTTTGCCAAAAACCCAGTTCGGACTCTAACTTGTTCATATTTCTGTTTGAACTCACCTGGCCGTGTATGAAACCTGGGCACTGTCAGGCTCAGATTTTAGTAAAAACTGAGGTCATTGGAGCCTCATTTTGAAAAACTGTCTATGCTGCCCACTAGGAAAAACCCTTCTGAACAACTTTCATGTTTTACGTTGTTCCCAATTCTGTAACGACCCACCTAGCACAGGCCATTACCATACGTACATACTTACTTACTTTACTTATCGTACTTATTTATTTAGCGAAACACAGGAGAAAATTTTTTTTAAGAGCTTATAAATGTCTAAACGTAATAAGCGTGTCTTAAATAAAATATTCAACATAAAAGAAATACATAATGAACAAAACGCGTAATGGCATCGAACTCCCACATTTCACAGTATGCCACGCCTCGTACCTCCATCTTGTATCACACATTGCTGACAGGTTGTTTACCTACAGCATAGACGTAAGACAGTGAGCTAAAGCCCAGTAAGTACAACTATCTAAACCATGACGTAACGACATAGCCTAACATTACTCAACCTAACTTAGCTTATCATGGCATATCTTATCATAACATAATTGCATTCATCATAACATACTATTCACATCGTTACATAACATAACATAACATTGCATAATAGATGCATGATCCGATTATGCTCGTATTATGCTTTATTCATTTTTAACTTTCTTTCATACTTATCTTACTTATCTTTCTTATCTTTCTTTTGGGCCCCTTACTTTACTTGAGTGTACGTACCAGCGCGCAACTATGGAATGGTTAGGGCGGCCAGTCCAAGTCCAACTCAAACCATAGTCCAACCCGATCTCGGACGGGTGGGACGACACAGGCAAGCTCGCTTGCCATCTTGCTTTCTTTCATCATGTCATTCTTGATCTCATTATTCTTGTAAGAATTAGTGAGCATGCATCGTGATGTTACATATTCTTAAATCATACCCATATCTTTATCTTACCTTACATGCACATCTTACATAACATTTTACATACATAAACATATCATTTCTTATCATTCCACATAGCATGTCACATAGCATATCGCACATAATAACATAACATTGAGCAATCAATCTAACATACCATATGGCATACAAGAAAGCATAAAATCGCAACAATCAAACATATATTCCTAGCATACATCTAACATACTTAGGCAAGTACCAATTAAAGCCTATACTGTAGGCGGAGTTATACTTACCTCTCTTGCTACGTCCCACTTGATGCTGTTCTTCCTCTGGGTACAGCTGCAGGTTTCTTCCTGCTCGATGAAGGACAGAGGTAAGAGTCTAATTAACATTGTGGAATGTTGGTGACCTAACCAACATGCTACAAAATTCTAGTGGTATGTCCCCAATACTTGATGTCATACTTGGTTACAAATAGTAACCCTGTTGTTTAAGAATAACCAAACTTGGATTATTTCTTAAGAGGTTACGTTGGATAACCTTTTGGTGCTAATCCTTCAATCATACCATTAGGGCTTAGGTTTCCTTTCCAATCTTGAGCTTTAATCTTACATCATAAATTATTGGGTTATTTCCATTAACCCTTATATCCTAGCCCAATTATAGGTTTTAATATCCCTTAGGGTTATATTGGGTAACCCTTAAGGTCAAATTTAGTTAAACATTGGGTCAACCAAAGTCAACCCTCGGTCAACTAAGGTAAACCCTTTATGGTCAACCTTGGGCTTGACCTAGTAACTCGAGTATCCTTCCTAGTTACCATCCGTTACATTCATTTTGCTATACCCTAGCTTAAAATCCCAAATTTTTTTCTTAACTTGAAAAAAGTTAAGAAAAAATTCCCAAAACTCTTTATTTAACTTGTAAAAATTCATATTTTCGAAACGGATCTTTATAAAAATCATTTAGGGCTGAAAACTGTCTTTGGAACAGTTTCCATAGTCAAAACAGTGATTTTTGAGAAGAAAAATAGTTTTTCTGAACTAGTTTTAAAAAATCCTGTGCAGGAATTTTCTGTTCCCTGTACACTCTTTGTAAAATAGTGTCAGTTTAAAAATCCATTCCAAATTTGAAAAAGTTATCTTCACAAAAGTTGTAGCTCTTGAAAAATCCTAAAACTTTTGTGTTTTATGAAAAATTTAATTCAAACTCTAACTAGTTCATTTTTTGGTTTGAACTCTCCTGGCCGTGTATAACTACTGGGCACGGTTCAGGCTTGGGTTTTGATGAGAATGAAGGCCATTGTAGCCTTATTTTGAAAATCCACCCATGTGATCTTCTAGGAAAACTCGTTCTGAACAACTTTCATGTTTTACGTTTTACCCCATTCGGCCTCTAAAGGCCTCAAATTTCACTTACCAGAAAACTGGGTAGTTCCAAGTCCGAACTGGTAGTTTTTCTTATTAGTTTCATTTTACGCCCTATTGCGCGGAGTCTAACTCAACCGAACACGAGGGAGCCTAAATAACATACATGCAGCATTTTCTAACGTCCCACATGAACCATCATGCAATTCCAACGTACTCATGCAAACCAAAACCCGAACTACTTTAGTCCTAGGTTTACATGGTTCTACTTTTTGCCTCACATTCAAGCATACACCTTGGCATACACCCTTAAGCTACAACCTAACATGGCTGTCTAGGGCTAATTTGCACAAAAATAGGGAATATACCAATCATTCACCATCTATCATGTATCCTAGAAATCAATCAAGCACAAACCAAAAATCAAACAACATAAATAAGCCATCCACCCCTAATCCCTAAATCAAGCACAACCTATCACACCTAGAGCATGAAACTTAAATTGGACTTATGTCCTTACAAACTTCAACTTGAAATACAAGAAAATTTCAAATTGAAAACTCAATTGAAAGATTAGGGCTCAAAGGGTTACCTTATATCAAAATTAGGGTTTGGAAATCCAAATTTTCCTCCTCCCCTTAGTCCTCCTTCCACTCGGCTCCAAATCTCCAAATGGGTACCAAAATTTTTGTTGGTCTCTTGGTTAGCTCTCCACAACTCCGGCCACACCACAAAACCTTTCCCCAAAATTTTTCAACTTTTTCTCTCCCTTTTCCTCTTCCCTTCACTCTCGGCCACCAAGGCCAAAGTGGCTCCAAACTTTTTCAAACTTTTTTCTCTTGGCTCCTAGCTAGCTCAAATCAGAATTCTCCCTAGCAAAACCCCCTTAAAAATTTTTGTTTTTCTTCTCTCTTTCTCTCCCCCCTAGCTCTCGGATTTTCTGAAGAAAAAGAGCAAGAGTTTGGCCAAATTTTTCCAATAAAATGAATAGAACCATCTCCTATTTATAGAGGTTGAGAATTTTCCAAAAATTCTACAAAAACCCCACAAAAACTCATATTTACACTATGGGAGGGTGAGGTGGCCGGCCAAGTGCTTGATGAGCAAGCAAACAATTTCTTTCCAAGCTAAAAAAAAATAATTATGATGTCATATTAAAGGCTATGGTGATGTCATCCACCATTAAGTCTTGTTTGGCTATTTTCTTTAAAATGTAGTCCATTTTTTAGCAACACAGATATTTCCAATACTGTGTTCACTTATACACAGTATTTTTATATTGCACTGCAGTCCAAAATTTATCTGTGTAAAAATAGACAGTATAAAATTTTTCTTATTTTTCCAAGCCCTTTTTTACTTTAATCTCTGCTAGGTGTGCTTGATTTTCTATGGTAGTTTTAAAGCCCATTCATGCTATATTGCTCGTAATGATGAGTTTCACAGTATCTTTTCCGTACTGCATCTCATAATACTGCAAAGTCAACTCTTTGACTGTTTTTGGTCAAACTTTGACTTTTTCGGTCAAAATTGACTTTTTGGTCAAACCCTTGACCTTCATGAAATCATGCACTTTTTCATCCTTTTTGACTCAAAAGGCCGTTTGCTAATCTTAGCATTCTATTTTAAGTTTTACCGACCCATAAGAAATCACAAAATCGGACAAAAGCTCTAAATCGAGCTTTTTCATAAATACCTTCATGGCATAAAAATTAATTTCTTAAAAAGAAAATATTAACATGAAAAATCTAGGTATTACAAATTCGGCCTGTAAAGGCCTCAAAGTCAACTTCCAGAAAACTGGCCAGTATCCACCCGAACCTGGCAGTTTTTTGGTTTTAAGTTTGTTTTACGTCCTATTGTCGCAATCTAACTCAACCGAACACGCGGGAACCTAGAAAGCATGCATGCAGCGTTTTCTAACATCCCATTTCATCATGCATGTAACCCATTTGCATCTATGCAAATCATTTACGAAAATTGCCTTAACCTTGGGTTTCATAATTCTAGTTCTAATAAACCATTCCATTCATTCCAATTTTACTCTAGCAACCTAACATACCATTTTGAATCATGTTTGAACATTCTCAGGGAACATACAACATATCATACACCTAGCATGCAATTCTAAAAATCAATCAAAGATCATAAGTAAACCATCCTTAGATCTAATCAAGCACACACCTAAACCAACCTAGGGCAATGAAATAAATTTGAGCTTATGCTCTTACAATCTCAACTTAAAATACACTTAAATTTCAAATTGAAAGCTTAATTGAAAGGGTTTAAGGTTTAGGGCAATTACCTTGATTAACTCAAGATTTTGGGGCTAGGGTTTGGCTCACAAAATCTCCCCCCCTAGGTCACCTCCAAAACCGGTTCTAACTTCCCCAATTGGCACCAAAAGTTTGGTTGATTTCTTGACCAAAACCGTGCACAAACTAACCTCAATTTCTCTCACTTTCTCCTCCTCTCACTCTCCCCAACAACCGGCCATTTGGCCAAAAATGGGTATCCATTTTTTTTTCTTCCTTTTTGGTTCTTTGGGTTTTGGTTTCTAGAGAGAAAAGTGCGGGAAATTATTTTGGCATGGTTTTGGGGAGTTTTCCCAATTTTTTGAGCTGAAATCCGACCCCCCCTTGGCCCTATTTATAGCTGAAAATTAAATAATTTTTTGATTTATTTTTAATCCCAAAATTGTAAAATAGTCCTTTTTGTAAAAATATTTACAAAAACACCCCTACATGTGTCACTTGGCCGGCCATGGCCTTGCTCTCCAAGCAAATGCTTACCTCACCTTGATAACATCATCTTGATGACATCACTTTGCTTACATCACCCATTTTTTCAAAAATTACATTTTAGCCCCTAAGGACAAAATCTTTGCATTTTTACCCCTTAGGTGGCCGGCCAACTCACTCTTTTTCTAAAAAATTCCACATTTCTTTCCATGCTATTTAATCATTTATGATGTGATAAATCAAAGGTGTGATGATGTCATCCCTAACTAAGGCTTGTTTGGCTATTTCCTTAATACGCAGTCCACTTTTATGCTACACAGATATTTCCAATACTGTGTTCACTTATACACAGTATTTTTATACTGCACTGCAGTCTAAAATTTATCTGTGTGAAATTGGACTGTATAAAAATTTTTCTTATTTCTTGAAACCTTTTTGCCCTTTATTTCTTACTTGGTGTGCTTGATTTTTCTATGGTGGTTTTGAATCTAAATCTTCTTATCTTGTCTATAATGACGGTTTTTCATAGTATATTTTCCATACTGCTTATCATATCATAGTACCGTCATGCCTTTGACCTCCATGGTCAACCTTTGACTTTTTGGTCAAACTTTGACTTTTTCGGTCAAATTTTGACCAACATAAAATCATGAATTTTTGTGATGCCTTTATCACAAAAAACCCTATGTATGACTAAGTAACTATTTATTAAATCTCATAATTAATTTAATGAGAACTCAATCATTTACTGATATTTAACTCATATCATGAGTTTCATATCGTCATACATGATTCAATCTTAAATTTTTCCTTGTCTCGAAAGAAATCATGAGTCATAAAAATTTGGGGTATTACACTTACATCACTTACTTACATCATGCTTACATCACTATTTCCAAAAATTACACTCTAGCCCCTAAGGATAAAATATTTACATTTTAGTCCCTGTGAGGTGGCGACTAAAGTGGAGCCACTTGGCTTCTAATCCATACATAATAGTCCACTTAATTCCCAAAAATCCCTAAATATAGAGATTGTAACGACCCGCCTAGCACAGGCCGTTACACTTGCTGACATACTTACTTATATACTTGTTAAAATACAGCGGAAATTTTTTTTTTTTTATACATACACGAATTAAAACGTGCAACATAAAAAGATGTCTCAAAATAAACATATTTACATAATATTTAAGTTTGTTCAAAACGCGTAGCGGCACTAAGATCCCACGATTTCACAGTTCGCCTCGCCACGCTCCGCCACCTTGCATCAAGCATTGCTGACAGGTTGCTTACCTACAGCATAGACGTAAGACAGTGAGCTTTCGCTCAGCAAGTACAACTGTCTCGTCCGCGACTTACATATATCCATAACGAATACATTTCTAACTTAACATACATAATCACACATAACCATTCATAATCTCCATGCATGGTCCAATTATGCTCATCTTTACTTTCTTTGCTTATCTTGCTTTTAGGGCCCTTACCTTGGTGTTTGTACTCGGCGTGCGACTATGGAGTGGTTGGGGCGGCCAACCCTGTCCAACTCAAACCATAGTCCTACCCGATCTCGGACGGGTGGTACTACACCGGCAAGCTCGCTTGCCTTCTTATCTTTTCTTATATTTTCTTAACTCAATCTTGAGCTTATTTATCTTGTAGGAATTTAGTGAACATGCATCGTGATGTCGCATAATCCTAACTCATGCTGAGCATTAAATTCATACTTGATCATGCTTTCTATACATCAACATATAACATGGCATACTAGCACAAATAATATGGCAATTAACATATTGCACAGCATCACATAGCAGCACATAGCATCTCATAACATACACCTTTAGCATGCATATAACTTTACTTGGGTAAGCATCAACTAAAGCCTATGCTGTAGGCGGAGTTGTACTTAGCTATTCTTGCTAAATCCTCACTTTTGCTGTCCTGCCTTGGCGTACGGCTACAAGTCCTCTCCTGCTTGAGAAAGGACATAGGTGAGATTCTGCATCTTGTGTAGAATATTGGTGCCCTAACCGACATACCTACTAAAACCTAGTTGTATGTCCCCAACCGAAGCTTAACTTGGTCCAATTTGGCATTTTACTGCTTGGGAATAATTTGACTGGATTATCCCCTTAAGAGGTTACGTTGGATAACCTCGTAAGCTAGATCTTGCAAGGAGCAAAGAAAATTTTTGGGTGCCTAGTTGGAGCCAAAACCGTGAGCTAGAGGGAGGCCAAGGAACCAAAGGAGATTTGGGAATTTCAAACCCTAACTTGGGTTTAAGGTAAATCTTGACCCAAATCTTTCAATTAAGTTCAAGTTGAGCATTTTATTTGTGATTCAAGTTGGATTTGTAAGGACATAAGTCCAATTTAATTTCAGCCCTAGATGTGTTAAGTGTGTGCTTGATTAGAGGATTAGGGTTGGTTGGCTTATTTATGATGTTTGCTTGCATAATTTTATGCTTGAAAAATTGTTAGGATGCATGCTAGATGTGATTGGTATGTCCCCTGATTTTTGGTCAAAAATCTGCCCTAGGCAGTGGCTGATTTGGCTACTAGATAAGGGTGAATGTTGATGCCTGATTAATGGAATACAAAAGCTAGAACACCATGCAGCCAAGGACTTGGACAGTCGGTTTTTGGGGGCTGCATGGGTATGTTGGATTGGCATGAATAAATGTATGGGACGTTAGAAATGCTGCTTGATTTATGTATAAGCTCCCGATATGATCGGTCGAGATAGATTCTGTAACGACCCGCCTAGCACGGACCGTTACCTTACTTATCCACTTACTTATCTTTCTTCTTACTACTCGTACTTACTTAAGTACTTAATGAAAAACAGCGGAAATTTTTTTTTTTTTTACAGTGCTATCTAGCACATAACTGAACGGAAGAAACCATTTTCAAATAATATATTCTGGAAGATCAAAACGCGTAGCGGCTTCCATTCCCCACATTTCACAGTGCCCGGCCACGCTCCTCCATCTTGTATCATCAAATGCTGACAGATGGCTACCTACAGCATAAACTTAAAACAATGAGCTTTCGCTCAGCAAGTACAACTCCTATACCGCGACACATAAACTTGTATCTTATACTATACACAACATATCATCATGTCATTGCATATACTTCAAGACATATAGCACGCATGAACCAATTATGTTCACATTATGCTTACTTATTCCTTCTTAGCGTACTTTCTTAACTTATCTGATCTATGGGCCCTTACTGGAGTGTACGTACCCGGCGCGCAACTATGAATTGGTTGGGGCGGCCAAACCAAGTCCAACTCAATCCACAGTCCAACCCGACCTCGGACGAGTGGCACGACACAGGCAAGCTTGCTTGCCGTCTGTTTACTTCTCATCTTGTCATGTCACACTTACTCTTGTCATTCTTATTAGAGCTAGTGAGCATGCATCGTGATGCCACTTATTCTTACTTATACTTATCTCACATTCTCAACTTAGCATGTACTCGTACATTGCATAACATATCTTATAGCCTAAGCACATATCACGTATTGACAGACTCCATAGCATATCAAATAGCACTCAGCATAAAAACACATCACTTAGCACATAGCACATCAACCTTGTCTAGGTAAGAATACCCTAACAGCCTATGCTGTAGGCAGCGTTGTACTTACCTTTTCTATGTCCGATGCTAAGCTGCTCCGCTTCCGAGCTCAGCTGCAGGGTACTTCCTGCTTAATCGAAGGACGTAGGTAAGGACTCTAATCTTGACCATACTATGTTGGTTTTCAACCAACATTCATGAAATGCTTTGGTTATATGTCCCCCTATCCTAACTCATATTATATGTGGTTACTCTAAGTAACCTTATCACTTTGGGTTATATCTCATAACCCCATAAAATTGTATACCATAACCTAGTAGGTTACGTTGGATAACCTTTTTATGCTAACTCTTATCCCCTAGCTTATTGGGTTATACTAACCCATGGGATAATTTGTCTTACATCTTACTAGGTTAACCCTTGTTAACCTCTAAGGTTACTAAAGTCAACCCTCTTTGGGTCAACCTCGGGCTTTGGGGCTAAGCCCTGTAACTCGGGTGTGATTCCCGGTTACCTATCGTAACTAATTACCTCGCAAACCTTGAACTTGAGAACCTTAATTCTCTTTTAATTCCTTGAAAAAGTTTTTGGCTTAAAAGCCTAAAAACTGTTATACTTTCCTTTAAAAATCCTTGAATCTTAAAACATGGTTTATAAAATGTTTGAAGGTTAGAAACTGCCTTTGGAACAGTTTCTGTGTTCAAAACAGGAAAAACTGTTTTTCCTAACTGGTTCTAGAAAATCCTGTGCAGGAATTTCTTGCTCCCTGCACAGTTTTCAGATTTCAAGTTATAGTTTAAAATCCTTTTAGAATTAGAAAAATTTTTCTTCACAAAAGTTCTAGCTCTCGAAGAGTTCTAAAACTTTTGTGTTTTAAGCAAAGTCTGGTTCTGCACCGTTTAATACCAGTTTTAATTTGAAATTCACTGATCATAAAAACTGGGTCCAGTCAGACCACCTTCGGTTTTTCATAAAAACGAAGGCCTTTGGCACCTCATTTTAGGAAACAAACACCCTGATCTACAACTTTTGTGTTTTACGCTTTTGCCCATTCGGCCTCTAAAGGCCTGCAATTACCAGTTTCCTGAGACTGACCAGTTTGGAACCCGAACTGGCAGCCTTGTTTACTAGAATTGATTTTACGTCCTAATTCGTGGTTCTACCTCGACCGCCCACTGCAGGAGCTTACTAACAAGGCATGCAGCGTTTCTAACGTCCTGTATGTTCCAACATGCTCGCTCATTATACCCATGCAGCCCTAAAAGTCCGAACCCACCAACCTTGGCTGCATGGATTCTACTCCTAGCATGCATCCAAATCATTCATGCCATTCCATACAATATCATTCCATCTAGCACCCTAACATGCAATCACATACTTTCATGCTTGATTGGGGACATGTAACCTCATTCATGCATCTAGCATACTGCCTATCATCAACCAAACATAAGCACATAAAATTGCATAAAGGAACCAACCACCCCTAGGCTAGCAAATCAAGCACCATGCACTAGCTAAGAGCACAAAATTAAATGGTGAGCTTATGCTCTTACAAACCATACTTGAAATACATTTAAACTTTACTTTAAAAGCTTAAATGTAAATAGGTTTAGGGATTTTGAAAATTACCTTGAACTAGCAAGGATTGGCTTAAGGCTTTGGATCAAAACCTCCCTATCACCCACTTGCTCCTATGACCTGTTCTACCTCACCAAATGGCACCAAAACTTGGCTGTTTTGCACTCAAAATCAGCCTCCCCCTAGTGCTCGGCCACAACACCAATTTGGCCCCAAAATCTAAAATTTTCTTCCTCTTTTTCCCACCAACCCGTGGGCTGCATACAAGGAGAGATTTGACTCCAAAACTTGGTTTCTTGCTTGCTTACTCACACCCGAACTTCCCCTAATCACTTCCCTCAAAAATTCTGATTTTTCTTTCTTGTTTCCCCTGCTCACACACCCACGGCAGCAGCTAGGATAGGCTGGAAAAATTTTCTAGCTCTCCCCCTTGCTTCCCCACACAAAACCGAACTCACCTACACCTTGGTTCAAGAAAAATTTTTTTGTTTTCTTTCTCCCTCTCACTCTCGTTTTGGGCTACAGAAAAATGGGCATAATAAGGCTGTATTTTCTGATTTAAAATGGGTGGAGGGCAGCCCTATTTATAGGCAATGTGGGACTCAAAATTTCTTACATTTTGACCCCCAAACTTTTGAATTTTTTTCACAAAAGCCCCCCCCTTTGGCCGGCTGTCTTGGAGTGGAGAACAAGTAAGAATGAGCTAGCACAAGACACATGTCTTGTGGAGATTTGTTCTTGAAAAAGTTGGTGATGTCATAATTAAAAAAATTATGATGTCATAAATCGTAAAGGCTTGTTTGGCTACTTTTTCAAAAAGCAGTGTAATTTAAACTTAACACAGATAAATTTAATACTGTGCTTTACTAATACACAGTATTAATATTTTATACTGTCATAAAAATTTTATCTGTGAAAAATCGGGCTGAAAAATTTTTTCTTTATTTTTTCGAACCCTTTTACCCTGCACCTTAATTTTGCGTGCTTGATTTTTCTATAGGGGTTTTAGCTCTCATTTATGCTTTCTTACCCAAAAAGTTGGGTTTTCGCAGTATTTCTCCCATACTGCATGTCACAAAACTATACTGTCACCACGTTGACTATTTTGGTCAAACTTTGACTTTTTCGGGTCAAAGTTGACTTTTTCGGTCAAACCTTTGACCGACGTAGAATCATGCAAATTTCATCCTTTTTCATCCGAAAAGGCCATTTTCTAATCTAAACCCTCATCTTTGAGTATTATAAAGCTATAAAGACTCACCACGCATAATAAAGTTCTAAATCGAACTTTTTCACAAAATGCTCTCATGGCATGCATTCTAGTCTTTTCAAGAGGAAACAATAACATAGAAAAGTCAGGTATTACAAATTCCACGAAATAGGACGTAAAACGGAATTAACAACCGAAACAGCCATTTCAGATTCGAAACTGGCCAGTTTCGGGAAAGTGGAAATTTAAGGTCTTTAGAGGCCGAACTGGGTAAAACTTAAAACATAAAAGTTTCTCGGAAGGGTTTTTCCTAGGGGGTAGCATGGACAGAATATCAAAATGAGGCTCCAACGGCCTCCGTTTTTATGAAAACCCGTGGCTGATCCCCAGACCCAGTTTTCACCCAGTTTTTCAGGGTCAGCCAGTTTCAAATGAATACTGGTACTAATGCAAGCAAAATTGGATTTTTCACAAAACACAAAAGTTTTAGAGTTTTTCGGTAGCTACAACTCTCGTGAAGACAAGTTTTTCAAATTCGGAGTCAATTTTTAAACTGACACTGTTTTCTGAAGGGTGTGCAGTGAACCGAAAATTCCTGCACAAGATTTTCTAAAACTAGTTCAGAAAAACTGTTTTTCTTCAAAAACCCATTGTTTTGACTATGGAAACTATTTCAAAGACAGTTTCCAGCCCTAAATGATTTTTATAAAAGTCCGTTTTGAAAACATGAATTTTTATAAGCTAACTTAAGAGTTTGGGATTTTTCCTCAACTCGTTCCAAGTTAAAGAAGGGAAAATGAGATTTTGTAAAACCAGTGTTTTCAAGATTTTAAAGCCAAGGCAAAGCAAATGAACATAACAGGTGATTTTCAGTCCTTAATGATTTTAAGAAAATGAATTTTTACAAGTTAAGAAAAGAGTTTTGGAACTTATTCACCCAAAACTTTCCAAGTTAAGGAAAGATGAGATTTTTAAAGTTAAGATTTTCAAGAGGTATTCATTAACTTTTTCAAGATAAGGAAAAGAATGGAAAGCGTAACGGGTAGTTTTCAATCTTAAACGACCTTTATGAATCATTACAAGAGGATTAAAGAATTTTTAAGCTAAATTTGCTTAAAATTCCAAAGGATAAGAAAATAATGTTTTCAAAGATAAAATGGAATTTTCAAGCTAAAGGTTAGTAAGCAAGTCAATTACAGATGATAACCGGAAATTATATCCGAGTTACTGAGCTAAGCCCGAAGCCCAACGATAGACCCAAAGGGGGTTGATCTTAGTCGACCATATGTTGATTTGGGTTGACCAAAAGTTTGACCTTTAGGGTTACCCAATATAACCCTAAAGGATACCAAGATTAATGAATTGCGCTAAAACTTAGGGTTATTGATAAGATAATAACCTAATGGATTATGGATCAAGTAAAAGTAAAACATAAGCCCAAGGAGAAGGAAGTGACCAATCAAGTTTAACAAGAGGTATTAAAGGGGACATACAGCACATACAACTAGGATTGTTCATGGATGTTGGTTAGGATACCAACATCATATATCCTGATTTATGGTAAGATAAGATAACCTTATCTTACACCTTGATTGCAACAGGAATAGGAACCTGTTGATATATCACGAGGAACAATGAGTCAAGAGCATAGGAGCTCAGATAAGTACAAACCTCACCTGTGGTATGGAAATAGTAATGTATTTTCAAATATGCAACGCCATGTTTAAATGCCAAGTTCAAATGCTATGTTTAAATGCTATGTTTTAAAGATGCCATGTTTCAAAGATATCATGTTTTTAAAGAGGTCATGATTTAAAGAATTTCAAATTTTGAGAAATGCCATATTTTAAAAAATGTCATGTGTTAAAGAGGCCATGTTATGTTAAAATATGCCATGTTCATGTATAAGATATGATTTTGTGACATCATGAGGTATGTTCACTGATAATAAACCACTTGGTAAAAATACACAAGTAAAGTGTCGTACCAACCTCCCATCAGGTGGAGGGTTTTTCATGTTCAAGTTATGATTATCAACCTCTCGTTGATGCGAGAGGGTATAATCAATTATGTTTCCCAGAACTATTAGGGACCTTGCAAACCCTAACTTTATCTGGAGGCGCGCTATATCTTATGTTATGGTACGTACACAAGGGGCCCACATGTTAAAGGAAGATAATAAGTTAAGATGAATAAAAGATGCATAAATGAACATAATTCGTTCATACATATGTTATATGACGATGTATGTTTTCATGATATTAAAATGAAAAATGTTTTTGTGAGATTAAAGTTTGTACTTGCTGAGCGAAAGCTCATCAGATATAATCCACACTGCAGGTAGAGATAAAAAGGCCTGTAGCTTTACTTGGTGGGCTTGGAGACGATGCAGCAAGTAAAGGGCGGTGTGGGATACCACTACGCAATATTTTCCGCACAATATTTAAGTTATGAAGTTTTTCACGTATGTTGAAATATCAAGTTAGGTTCTGTATGTATGTATTATTTTCAAGTCACGAATTCAAAACAAAGTTCAAGTTTTCAAGTTTAAAAAAAAAAAAATTTATTCTGAAATTTTCAAAGTAAGATAAGTTAAAGCAAGTAAGGTAACGACCCTCATCCACGTGGTCGGCCCTACGTGGGTGGTCGGGGCGTTATAGAGTTTGGTATCAGAGTGGTATCCTGCCAGCCTACTTCACTTCGCTTCACATCGTCTCTACAACGGCCCAAGTAAGTTAAATTATTTTTAGTTTAAGATTTTGTTTAAGCAATGAGATTATCTAATTAATGTCTCACGGGGAATGATACCCATAGTATTTTGATTTTATGGGATCGCATATGATATACATATGTATTTCCACAACCCTAGAGATTTACCAAGATGGGTATGTAAGAGGGTAAGCTATTGATGATGGCAATAATGATGATGATGATGATGATGATGATGATGTGAAGAATTAGAAGCTAGAAATAGAAGATGGTTCGCCGTGCATACGAACGAACCAAAGTTTTGCAAGAGTTTAATCTTGCATTTATAGAAGCTATGTTATGATTGCTAGAATAGCAATAAGAAAGGAATAGGCTTTAAAAGCATATAGCCTATCACCTTATCTCGGGTATAGTGGGAAAGATGAACTTTTCCTTTTAAGAATTGGATTGACATCATGAAAGTTAAGATTCCTGATTTTGGAAATTTTGCCCCGAAAGAATATTGGTAAATATGAGGAAAAAGTGAAAAATGCCTTAATCTGGGAATAGCAATTAGGCAATATGCCAATATGAATTAGATGTTACCAACAGAATTTGGTATGACATGATGATGGTCAGAAGAATGATGATGAAATTAATAAGGTTGAGATTGACAACAACCTTAGAGTCGACATATAATGATTTTACTAAGGTCTATTGTATACCACATTTTAAGGAATGGAAATTATATTATGATGGGAAGTTTTAGATATTCCCTAGAGCTAAGATTATGCCCTTATGCTTTAAAGGAATGCTAAAGGTAAAAAGAAAATTTTCTACTAGCTAACAAGTGGCTAGTAGTATGTCTTCTATTGCATCATTCGAACAGTAAAATGTTTTCAATAATACTATTATTGTTTTCCACAAATGATATGGAAAAGATTTAAAGAAGTTATTTTCATGTATGGTGCTTGATCTTATGCGAAATTAGAACCAAATCATGTCATGTTATGTAATGTGAAGGACCAAATCCTTGAGGAAGCAACTTCCAAGATAGGGGTCTTAGGCCAAATCCTTGAGGAACTAAGTTCCAAGAAAGGGGCCATCATGTAATTTAAAGGGGCCGAATCCTTGAGTAAGAAATTCCAAGATAGGGGTCATCATGTAATGTAAAGGGTTCTAATAGCACGAGATTAACACTAAACCAAGAGGGTCCTCAGCTTTAGCTAAATTGAAAGAAAAATATTTTCAATATTCGCAGAGCCCTAAATTAAAGTTAAAAAGAAGTATCTCAAAAGATACGATATACTTTTCAAATATGGAGAAGTTATATGTTATGTTATGCTTTTCAAGAATAGCAAGTTATATGATAAACTTGCTAAGAAATTTTATGTAAATAATTCTTATGATGCAATATGAAGAAAATGAAGATATGATGAAAATATGAAAGAATGAAAGTATGATGATAAGTAAGATGAAATGATGAAGATATGAAAGTACGAGGATATGAGGTATGAACTAAGATGAAATAGAAGTAAGATTATGGTGCTGTATAAAAGATATGATTCCATTAAAGTATTGAAAATGGGAACATGGACAGACCATTATGGATCTATGGTGGACTTTAGGAAAAGCCACTTAGAATTATCAAAATTTACGAGGACAAAAATATTTGAAGGAGGGTAGGATATAACACCCGGAATTTTCATGGACTTATGATTTCCTGATTTATAAGAAATTAGAAGTCCGTATGATGTGTTTATAGATATTTGATGGAAAATTATGAATAACAATGTGAAATTCATAATTTTATTAGCTAATGTTAGAGTTCTCATTAAATCAGCAAAAAGACTCAAATAGAATGCCGAGATTAGCAAGGCATTTTGAGTCGAAAAGAACGAAAATGATGTAATTTTACGAAAGTCAAATGTTTGACCAAGAAGTCAAAGTTTGACCAAGGACGGGTCAAAACGTTGACTTTGCAATATGATGAAATGCAGTATAAGAAGAGACCGCGAAAAAATTTTTATGGTCAAGATAGCAAGAATCAGCCATAAAACCACCCTAGAAATCAAGCACACCGAATTAAGATTAAGGGCAAAGGTCTTCGAAAAATAAGAAAGATATTTTTTTTCGGTCCGATTTTACACGGAAAAATTTTGGACCGAAGTACAATATGAAAATACGGAGCACAGTATTTGAAATATCTGTGTGGCACAAGAAAATGGATTACTTGGAGAAAGAGAGCAAGAGCCAAACAAGGCCCTTGTTTTTAAGGGTGACCTCATGGGGATGACCTCACAAGGTGAGCTAAGCTTGGTAGGATGTGGAGCCTTCTCCACCACCTAAATGAGTGCCACTTGCCCCTCCAAAAATTCGGCCACCTCATGGGAACAAAGGAAAGGCTCATGAACCTCCACATCTCCCTTAGCCAACCACACACCTCCCTTCCACCATTGGCTGCCACTTGGCCCTCCAAAATTCGGCCACAATAGCCCTATTGGCTGGCCACACCCCTCCCCCTCCTCTATAAATACCCCCCTTAAATCCCATTCTGTTTAATCAAAAAAGGCAGCCAAACTCTGCCAATTTTCCAGCTCAAAAAACCGTGGGTAAGGAGGAGAAAAAAGGAGAGAAAATCAGAAATTTTCTTAGGGCTTTTACTCCTTGGGTGTTCGGCTTTGCTAGGGAGAAAGAAGAAAAAATTTTGGGAACCTTGGAGACCCATTTTGGGCAGCCAAAGCCGTGGGTTTGGGGTGAGGAAAGGTTGAAATTTTTGAGGAGAAATCTTGTGGGAATGTTCGGCTTTGAGTAGATCTAGCAAGGAGCAAAGAAAATTTTTGGGTGCCTAGTTGGAGCCAAAACCATGAGCTAGAGGGAGGCCAAGGAACCAAAGGAGATTTGGGGATTTCAAACCCTAACTTGGGTTTAAGGTAAATCTTGACCCAAATCTTTCAATTAAGTTCAAGTTAAGCATTTTATTTGTGATTTAAGTTGGATTTGTAAGGACATAAGTGATAACTCTAGAAATTAGAGTTATCTTTAGCGTTTTTTTAGACTTAGTTGCATTTCGTTTAGAGAGTTTTTGTGTATTTTTTTAGCTTATTTTCCTTTGTTTTGTGTTTTTATGAATTTTGTATCTTGGATTTAAATGTTTAGATGAGATCATGGGAAATGTGAAGAAAAAATAGAATCATTTGATGGCTTTGTGAGTGTTTTAATTCTGTTCTGAAGTGCAGGTGAACTTGAGCCGAAAATGCTGCAACAAGTGCTATAGCATTCCTTACAGCATTTTGTAGCAGAAGCAGTCAGTAAACTAAGCCGAAAATGCTGCAACAATTCTTGTAGCATTTTAGTCCAGCTGGCAATTTTTCTGATAAAGTAAATGTAAGACCCGAAATTTTGAAGACTTGTAATCTCCTTGTTCATAAGGAATTAGAGTCTAATTTATGTAATTATGATGTGTTAAATGAAAAATTATGAATCATAATGAGAATTTCATAATTTTATCTAAACGATATTCGAGTCCTCATTTAATGATTTTGAGACTCAATTAATGTTTTACGAGCCAATAATGAAGTTTTTATAGGAAAAAGAATGAAAAAGGATGAAATTTGACAAAAGTCAAAGGTTTGACCAAAGGTCAAAGGGTTGACCAAAAAGTCAAGGTTTGACCGGGACGGGTCACAACGTCGACTTTACAAGTATGATGAAGAAATATGAAAAGAATCTCCGAAAATGGAGTTTTATAAGCCGTAAATCCACCCTAGAAAAATCAAGCACACCGAAAAAGAATTAAGGGCAAAAAGGTCTCCGAAAAATTGGAGAAAGAGATTATTGGTCCAAAAAAAAAATTTAATGGAATAATTTTTGGATCAAATTATAAAACAAAAATGCTCATCACAGTGTTGGAAATAACTGTAGAGCGCGAAAGGAATCGCGAAAGGACGAAATGGCCAAACAAGGCCTTAGAAGAGTTAGTGGAAGGTGATGTCCTTGTAATGACATCACCATTCCCTAACCAAAAATTGAAATTGAATGGCAACCTCTAGCCCCATAATATCCGGCCATCAAGAAGAAAAGAAAGAAAAGAAATTGGTTAGTTGGAAACCAATGGAGACTTGAAAGCCAACCAAGTCAAGGACCCATGCCTATGCTTGTGACCTCATCCTCCACTAACCAAACTTGAGCAATTGGATTACCCTCCCTCCCATAAATTCGGCTGCAAGAAGAAAGGCAAAGGAAAGAATGAAAAGAAAACCAAAAGGACAAGCAAAGTGTGACACAAAGCCATAAATCAAGGAAAAGTGCACCAACTCTTGTCCATCAAGTCCTCTCACTCTCTAGTCATTTTTGGTTGAACAAAAAATGAGTCAAACCATGCTCTCCCTCCCCACAAAGTCCGGCTGCCACAAGGAAGAAGGAAAGAAAAAAAAATGGGAACAATGACAAGGCATAAAGCCACAAATTAAGGACCAAAAAGGGTGAGACAAGTGGGAGATCTTTCTAGAAGCTCTTTAGAGCCAACCAAGGGCTGCCAATTGTCCTCCTTTTCTCTTCAATTTGCAGCAGCCCATGCCCCATAATCCCCCTTGGATTCGGCAGCTAGCATCAAGGAAAAGAAAGGGAGACACAACCCACAATTTAGGGACAAGAAACCATCTACTCCAACCACTCCACTTTTCACATCAAGCCTATCCCATCTCTCTAGCTTTTTGCTTGAGAAACTAAGAAAAAAATCCTAGCCACTCTCATTCTTCATACACGGCAGCAAGAGGGAGAGAGTGAGAGCAAAGAAAAATTTTGGAATCCCATTCCAAGAGAGTGCACGGTTTTGAGAGAAAGAGAGAGAGAGATTGGAAAAAATTTTCTTGTGAGTTTTTGGAGCATTGGCCGACCAAGAAGCAAGAGAGGAAGAGGTAAGTAAATCTTGAAAATTTCTTGGATTCCTCCTTTGATGATGCTTGGTTTTGTGGAGCCTTAGAGCTAACAAAAAAAAATAAAATTTTGGATGCATTTTCTTTGTCAAAGCCATGGGTTAGGAGCAAGCCAAGGAAGGAAGAAAATCTTTGGGATTTTGAAAACCCTAACTTGGGTTGAGGTAAATCTCTTAAACCCCTTGGATCTAAGCTTTATTTAAGTGTTTTTAAGGTTGGTTCAAGAAATTTGTAAAGACATAAGTCCATTTAATTTTCAGCCCTATTTATGGTGTGTATGTGCTTGATAGGTTAGGGTTGGTTGGCTGATTTTTCTATGCTTGTTGCTTTAAAAATTTGTGCATGAAAATGATGGATTTTTCATGCTAGAAGATAGGTTATATGTCCCATAAGACTAGGCCAAAAATCTGCCAAGGCAGTCCACTTATTGCATGCTAGCTTAAGACGTAAACCGAACACAACCCTCAACACTGCCAGTTCGGGTTCGAACCTGAGCAGTTTCGGGAAAATGGAAATATCATGCCCTTAGAGGCCGAATGAGGTAAAAGTTAAAACACGAAAGTTGTTCGGAACAACTTTTCCTAGAGGACAACGCGGACAGAATCTCGAAATAAGGCTCCAAAGGCCTTCGTTTTACTCGAAACCCGTGGCTGAACCCTGGGACGTTCTCCACACAGTTTTCCAGAACTAACCCGTTTTCAAATAAAAACTGATACTGATCTAGGCCGAACTAGATTTTGTACAAAACATGAAAGTTATAGCATTTTTCGATAGCTACAACTTTCGTGAAGAAAAGTTTTTCAGATTCCGAGCCGATTTTTAAACTGGGCGCGTTTTGTGAGAGGCGCGCAGAGAGTCCGAAAACCAACAAATGAATCTCACGAAAATCTTTTCTAGAAAAGTAATGAAGTGTTCCAAAATGGTCATTTTAGCATCGGAAACCATTCCAAAGGTGGTTTCCGACGCCAAATGATTTTATAAAATAATTATTTCGAAAACCATGGATTTTAAGGGCTCGGGTTTGAAATTCACATTTTTTCCATAAAGAAAAGAAAAAGAGGGTTTCAACCAAACCTTTGCAAGATAAGGAAAATAATAAATTTAAGCTAATGAATTTTCTAACTAAAAGGAGTTAGGATTTTCATAAGAAGAATGAAGGATTTTTCGTAAGTAAATTACACAAGATTTTCCAAGAATAAGGAAGATAAATTTTGTAGTAAAATTGGTGAACAAGCCGATTACGAACGGTAACCGGATATTAGATCCGAGTTACATATCCAAGGATAACCAAGGGTTGACAAGAGGTTGACCCAAGGTTAATCAAGGTTTACCTTAAGGGTTACCTAACATAACCCTAAGGGATACCCACATGTGTATTGGGCTAAGATCTAATGGGTTCAAGGAAATAACCCAATAACATAGATATATGAGCAAAGCCCAATAAGAGAACAAGGCTCTAACAAAAAAGGTTACCCAATGTAACCTCATAAGAATTTATCCAAGTCCAATAAAGAATGGGGATAAATATGGCCTAGATGGATATCATGAATAGGGGACATACAACCAAAAGTAAATATGAGTGTTGGTAGGTCACCAACACCTTACGAAAAGATCCTGATCCTATATTTTGGATATATCAGGAAAGTGAATTGCGGTTGCCGACGATTGAAAGGACGCAATTCTAAAGGATACGGCACTAGAGGTAAGTACAAACCTCACCTGCAGTATGAAAACTAGTAAATTATGTTCAAGTATGTGGTTTTCAAATATGCTGCAATATGTTGTGTGCTATATCTATGAAATGCCATGTTTTATGAAAGTGCTATTTTTGCGAAATGCCATGTTTATAAAATGCGCTATTTTCGTAAAATGCTATGTTTATAAAAGGGTGCTATTTTTGCGAAATGCCATGTCTATAAAATGCGCTATTTTCGTAAAATGCTATGTTGATAAAAGTGCTATTTTTGCAAAAGATGATAATAGTGCTATATTTGCAAAATGTCATATTTATGAAAATGTCATGTTGGCAAATGCTACGAATGAAAAGAATGCCATGCCATGTTATTAATGAAATGAAAAGTATGTTATCATATAGTGACATCATAAGGTATGTTCACTAAAGATAAATAACATGGTAAGAAGTCACGAGTAAAGTGTCGTACCAACCTCCACCTGTAACGCCCCACCTAGCGTAGGCCGTTACCTTGCTTACTTAACATACATTCGTAAAATAACTTAAACACATTGATTGAAAACACAGCGGAAATTTTTTTTTTTTTTTTTTTTATAGCATTGACAAAACACTATAAACATAAAGTAATACTGTTTTGCGTACTAGTATATTAATTACCGGTTAATATAAAATATTTCATAATTTACATAAAATCACAAAACACGTAGCGATACCCATAATCCACTCATTCACAGTCCCTTGGCTCGCTACTCCATCTTGCATTACTTTCAGATAGCTGGCTCCTTACCTACAGCATAAACTCAAACAGTGAGCTAGAGCTCAGTAAGTACAACTCTTAAGCCGTAAAGAAAATATAGCATAAACAGGAAATACATATAGCAAGTATTGACCACGTTATGCTTTCTTATCTCTACTCATTATGGGCCCTTACCTCGTGTGTTCGTAACCGGCGCGCGACTATGAATTGGTTGGGGCGGCCAAACCTTATCCAACTCAATCCACAGTCCAACCCAACCTGGCGTGGGTGGTACGACACATCGCTTATTAACTTACTTATTATTACTATAAGTGAACATACATTCCGTTGTCACCTTTTTGATTCTATTAATTATGCCCTAGCATAATAATCATATACATAACATAATTATATTGCATACATGTTAACTAACACATAGCACATAACACATCATAGACATCTAGTAATATATATACTAGTAGCTTATGCTGTAGACGGTGTTGTACTTACCGTCTATCCGTGTGCTGCTTGTCTTACTCCTCCTCGAGCTTTAATTGCAGAATCCCTCCTGCTCGATCGAAGGACGTACATGAGATTTCTAATCTATATCATGTGGGTTTTTCGGTGATATGTCCCCCCTAACATAAACCATGCATACATAAGGGTGACTACCTTAGTAGTCTTATAGATCATACATCGTGATCTAAAAAGATACGTTGGATATCCATTTCATACACTTAGCCCATTCATAAACATGTCGGGTTAGATTAACATCAACCCTTGGGCTTTGATCAACAATTTATGGGTCAACCAAGGTTAACCCTTGTGATCTCTAACGTGAATCCCTATTCGGCTTTCTTGAGGATTGTGGGATCTAAGTCCCGATAACTCGGGTATAATTTCCCGGTTATCATGCGTTTTAACATTGCTTTGAACACTTAGCTTAAAATCCTTTTGCTTTGAAAACCTTAACTTAGAAACCATTTCTTTAAAAACCTTAACTTATAACTTTTTCTTCATAAAAATACTTAGCTTTAAAATCTTAATCTTATCAACTTTTTCGTAAAAATTCATAAATCCTGCCTTATAATTTCATAAAACATTTGGGGGTCGGAAACTGCTTTTGGGACAGTTTCCTTACTTGAAACAACGTGATTAGCTCGAAAAACGTTTTTCCTAAAGGGTTCTATAAAATCTTGCACAGAAACTCTTGGATTCCTGCGCAGTTTTGGCATTTCAGTTTATAGTAAAAAATCGCTTTCGAATTTGAAAATGTTTTCTTCACGAAAGTTCTAGCCCTCAAAGAGTTCTAAAACTTTCATGTTTTGAGAAATTTCTGATTCTGTACCGATTGGTACCAGTTTTTAATTGAAAACGAGATTAACTTTGAAAACCGAGTCTTACAGACCTCTATCGGGTTTCCTTGTAAAAGAAGGCTGTTGGAGCCTTATTTTGGAAAACTGGCCACGCTGGCCGCTAGGAAACAACCTAGTCTACAACTTTCGTGTTTTAACTTTTTGCCCATTCGGCCTCTAAAGGCCTGTAATCCGTGTTTTACCGAAACAGCTCCCTGGAACCCGAGAGCTAGTTTTGGTTCTTACATTTCTTGTTACGTCCTAAGTCGCGGGTTCTAACTCGACCGCCCACATCGGGAGATAATTATCAAACATGCAGCGCATTCTAACGTCCCTTAACCCTATCATACAGCCCATGTGATCCTTGCAACCCAAAAATCCGAACTCCTATCCTAGGGTTGCATATCCACTAGCTTAACATACATCACACATTCTCATGCATTTAGCTCATAAAAACAATACATACATGCATAAAACTACTTAACCTAATTTGGGGACATATTACCTACATCAAACCCTAACATGCCAATCTAGCACATCAAGCATATAGCATAAATTATGAGCATAGAAATAAACCAAACCACACCTAGAATCAACCTAACCAAGCACTAAGCACACAAGCACATCTAAGGCAGCCATCAAAACACACATAGGAGCTTATGCTCTTACACAAATTTTGCATGAAATACACGTAAATCACATGCTTAAAAACTCATTTAAACTTGTGAAAAAGCTTTTAAAAATTTTACCTTCCAAGAGGTGACTTTCGGCTTAGGGTTTGGATGACCCGAAAAAAACTGCTTGCACTACTTGGTTCAAGGGTTCGGCTGCTCACTCCAAGTGCTCCAAAAATCAAATTTTTGGCTCCTTTAGGGTCTCCTCTCCTTGCTCGGACACTCAAGAGAGTTTAGCCCCAAATCTGAAATTTTTTCCTCTCTTTTCTCCCACAAACCCGAGGGCTGCTCCAAGGTGATTCAAGCTCTAAAACTTTGATCAAAACTCACTCTCTTGCTCACTAACCAAACCCGAAACTCAAACCCTAATTTCTACCCCAAAATTTTGGTTTTCCCTTGTGTTTCCCCTGCTCCAAACCCACGGCAACAAGGGCTGCTTGGCTGCCAGAAAAATTTTCCTTTCTCTCCCCCTCGGTTGCTAGCCTACCCGAAGCACAAAGGATGGATTGAACTTGAAAAATTTTCTGATCTCACTCTCCCTTTTCTCTCGGATTTTGAGCTGAGATTTTGCAAGAGTTTTGTTGCATTTTCTCATTAAAATGAATAGAGGAACTCACCCCCTTTTTATAGACAACTTGGTGAACTTTTGAGAATAGGATTTTGACCCCAAAATTTGCAAAATTTTGGATCTTTGGCATGCTAGGTGTCCGGAGGTTGATGGAGTGCAAGACAACTCATGGTGAGTTGGCATAGGCTAGGTGTCCTCTTGTGATTGGTCCAACACATCTCACATAGAATAAAATAATATTTTCTTTATGAGATATCTTAAAATTTAGGGCTTTGTTTGGATAAAAACATTGAAACTTTGATTGTAAAAATTTAAATTCCAATACTGTAATAATTATTTTACAGTTTGGATTTTTCATAATTACAGTCAAAAAAATCGGATTGAAGATCTTTTCTCAAATCCTTCTGCCTCGTGACTTACTGTGGCGTGCTTGATTTTTCTAAGGTGGTTTTAGTTTCTAACTGTCATAAAAATTAATTCCTGCATTATTTTTCATAAAACGCAGATCTTAAAATTCCTCCGTCATAATTTCGGCCATTTTGGTCCAACTTTGACTTTTCGGTCAACAGTTGACTTTTTTGGTCAAAATTTTGACTTTTGTGGAATTGAATCGGTTTCACTTCTTATTGTTCAAAAAGGCTATTTGCTTCTTCGAACAGTCATTTTTGAGTTTTATTAAGCTATAAAAACTCATAACACATATTAAAGCTCTGAAACAAGCTTTTTCATGAAATTGCATGTACTATTTACATTCAAGTCTTTACAGAAGCTAGTTACATGAAAAACTAGATCTTACACCACCAAGGTAGAGGATTTTTATGATAAAAATTATGGATTCGCCCTCTCGTTTATGTAAGAGGATGTAATCATTTATGTTCCTAGAGCAGTTAGGGACTTGCAATCCCATCTAACTGTGTCTAGAGGCGCGCTATAATATAAAGGGTACGTACACTAAGGGGGCCCATAAGAAAGATAAAAAAAAAATTAATGAAATGCATAAATGGAACATAACTGGTTCACGCATATGCATATGATAAATGAATGTTTTTCATGATGATTTAAATGTTTTGTGAGATTATGTTTGTGCTTACTGGGCGAAAGCTCATCAAGTTATATTTCATACTGTAGGTAAGAAACCCGCAGCTTAATGCTGGGCATTGCTGGAGCGGTGTGCTGGCAGACGAAGGCGGTATGGATACCACTACGCATGTATTCCGCAAATCTTTTGATGTAAAGAAGTTTTTGTATATAAGCATGTATGGTAAAGACAAATTATACTTATGGTATTTTGGAACTAGATACCTCAAGTAAACGTTTACTTGAGTAGTAATGAAGTATTACTAAAGACGAATGTTTTACAAGTAAGTTTCAAAATGAAAAATATATATAAGTATGTTTAAGAAGGTCAAAAAAAAATATCCCCGAATTTTCAAGTAAGTAAGTAAGTAAGGAGTGACGGCCCTACGTAGTAAGGGGGTGTCACAGTAAAAAAAATAGATGACAGCTCATATGGTGGGAGCCATTTCTTTGCCTCAGCTCGAAGCTTCACACGTGGGCAGGGATTGTTGCCCTAAAGAGCAAATGTTTAGCATTGGAAAAGAGGGGGCAGCCGACAATTAGGAAAGAGAGCTGAAAACAGAAAAGAAAATAGGGCGAAAAACAGAGAGCAAGGGAGACGAAATTATTGGGAAAGAGAGAGAGAGGGCTGGGCGGAGATTTTCTCTGCCATTTTTCACGCCTATTTCGGAAAGCAAGCAGAGAAGGAGAAGAAGAAAGACAAGAAGAACCATTTGTAGCCATTTTTGGAGTTTTTCTTCTTCATACTCTTGCTTTGCTTTATTTTCTGATTTTCTTTCTCTGTTGAACAATGATTGACGTTTTTCATTTTGATTTTGTAATCCGAAACATGAGCTAAATTTCTTTAGCTGGAATTGTTAATGAACCTGAAATTGTGAGGATGATTTGAATGTTTTTTATTGAAATGTTGGGCAAATTTTTCCTGTTCATCTGAGTGCTTGCATGATAATTTCTATTGTTGATTGACCATCAATATATAAGGAACTAGGCTTGTTTAATTCTGGAAAGGTTAAATTGAGCTAGAAATAACTTGGATGATACAAGTTTAATATGCTTTTTAATATTTATATTGAGTTGTGAATGGTATAGGAATATATTGTTTACCTTGTATAACCCATTGAAATTGGTGCTTGAAATTGTGTTCTAAGAACTAGATTCACATAGGAATATGTTGAAAAAGGTTTAATGAATTTTAATCATACGGAATTCGGAAGAACTTTATGATAAAATCGAATTTCGGTTAACAGGACAGGTTTTGCTGCAGCATTTCCTACAGCGTTCGGGTCAGACTTGCAATGGAGGGGGATTTGGCAATCCTAGTTTAATTCTCATTCTTGATTACAACTTCTTGATTGAATATTGTTCTTTTTGTCTATTTTAGTGCCTTTTCATTATACCCAATTTTATTTCGCTTGTTATTGCATTTTTCCTAATTTCGATCTCCAAACGCAAATTGATTTGTGCTTTAATTATTTTACAATTCATTTTAGTGTTTCAATCCCCGTGGAGACGATACTCAACTCACATTCTATATTACTTGTGCGATTATGTACACTTGCGTAGGCTTACATACACTAAATAATCGCGAACAATAAGTCCAATTTAATTTCAGCCCTAGATGTGCTAAGTGTGTGCTTGATTAGAGGATTAGGATTGGTTGGCTTATTTCTGATGTTTGCTTGCATGATTTTATGCTTGAAAAATTGTTAGGATGCATGCTAGATGTGATTGGTATGTCCCCTGATTTTTGGTCAAAAATCTACCCTAGGCAGTGGCTGATTTGGCTGCTAGATAAGGGTGAATGTTAATGCCTGATTAATGGAATACAAAAGCTAGAACACCATGCAGCCAAGGACTTGGACAGTCAGTTTTTGGGGGCTGCATGGGTATGTTGGATTGGCATGAATGAATGTATGGGACATTAGAAATGCTGCTTGATTTATGTATAAGCTCCCGATATGATCAATCGAGATAGATTCCGCGAAATAGGACGTAAAACGGAATTAACAACTGAAACTGCCATTTCAGATTCGAAACTAGCCAGTTTTCGGAAAAGTGGAAATTTAAGGCCTTTAGAGGCCGAACTGGGTAAAACTTAAAACATAAAAGTTTCTCAGAAGGGTTTTTCCTAGGGGGTAAAGTGGGCAGCATATCAAAATGAGACTCCAACAGCCTCCGTTTTTATGAAAACCCGTGGCTGATCCCCAGACCCAGTTTTCACCCAGTTTTTTAGGGTCAGCCAGTTTCAAACAAAAATTGGTACTAATGCAAGCAAAAATGAATTTTTCACAAAACACGAAAGTTTTAGAGTTTTTCGATAGCTACAACTCTCGTGAAGACAAGTTTTTCAAATTCCGAGTCAATTTTTAAACTGACACTGTTTTCCGAAGGGTGTGCACTAAACCGAAAATTCCTGCATAGGATTTTCTAAAACTAGTTCAGAAAAATTGTTTTTCTTCAAAAACCCACTGTTTTGACTATGGAAACTGTTTCAAAGGCAGTTTCCAGCCCTAAATGATTTTTATAAAAGTCTGTTTTGAAAACATGAATTTTATAAACTAAGTTAAGAGTATGGGATTTTTCCTCAACTCTTTCCAAGTTAAAGAAGAGAAAATGAGATTTTGTAAAATCAGTGTTTTCAAGATTTTAAAGCCAAGGCAAAGCAAATGAACATAACAGGCGATTTTCAGTCCTTAATGATTTTAAGAAAATGAATTTTTACAAGTTACGAAAAGAGTTTTGGAACTTATTCACTCAAAACTTTCCAAGTTAAGGAAAGATGAGATTTTTAAAGTTAAGATTTTCAAGAGGTATTCCTTAACTTTTTCAAGATAAGGAAAAGAATGGAAAGCGTAACGGGTAGTTTTCAATCTTAAACGACCTTTATGAATCATTACAAGAGGATTAAAGAATTTTGAAGCTAAATTTGCTTAAAATTCCAAAGGATAAGCAAATAATGTTTCCAAAGATAAAATGGAATTTTCAAACTAAAGGTTAGTAAGCAAGTCGATTACGGATGGTAACCGAAAATTATATCCGAGTTACTGAGCTAAGCCCGAAGCCCAACGTTAGACCCAAAGGGGGTTGACCTTAGCCGACCATATGTTGACTTGGGTTGACCAAAAGTTTGACCTTTAGGGTTATTCAATATAACCCTAAAGGATACCAAGATTAATGAATTAGGCTAAGACTTAGGATTATTAATAAGATAATAACCCAATGGATTACGGATCAAGTAAAAGTAAAACATAAGCCCAAGGAGAAAGAAGTGACCAATCAAGTTTAACAAGAGGTATTAGAGGGGACATACAGCACATATAACTAGGATTGTTCATGGATGTTGGTTAGGATACTAACATCATATATCCTGATTTATGGTAAGATAAGATAACCTTATCTTACACCTTGATTGCAACAGGAATAGGAACCTGTTGATATATCACGAGGAACAATGAGTCAAGAGCATAGGAGCTCAGGTAAGTACAAACCTCACCTGTGGTATGAAAATAGTAATGTATTTTCAAATATGCAATACCATGTTTAAATGCTAAGTTCAAATGCTATGTTTAAATACTATGTTTTAAAGATGTCATGTTTCAAAGATATCATGTTTTTAAAGAGGCCATGATTTAAAGAATTTCAAGTTTTGAGGAATGCCATATTTTAAAGAATGCCATGTGTTAAAGAGGCCATATTATGTTAAAATATGCCATGTACATGTATAAGATATGATTTTGTGACATCATGAGGTATGTTCACCGATAATAAACCACTTGGTAAAAATACACAAGTAAAGTGTCGTACAAACCTCGCATCAGGTGGAGGGTTTTTCATGTTCAAATTATGATTATCAACCTCTCATTGATGCGATAGGGTATAATCAATTATGTTTTCTAGAACTGTTACGGACCTTGTAAACCCTAACTTTATCTGGAGGCGCGCTATATCTTATGTTATGGTACGTACACAAGGGGCCCACATGTTAAAGGAAGATAATAAGTTAAGATAAATAAAAGATGCATAAATGAACATAATTCGTTCATACATATGTTATATGACGATGTATGTTTTCAAGATATTAAAATGAAAAATGTTTTTGTGAGATTAAAGCTTGTACTTGCTGAGCGAAAGCTCATCAGATATATTCCATACTGCAAGTAGAGATAAAAAGGCCTGTAGCTTTACTTGGTGGGCTTGGAGACGATGCAGCAAGTGAAGGGCGGTGTGGGATACCACTACGCAATATTTTCCGCACAATATTTAAGTTATGAAGTTTTTCACGTATGTTTCAATGTCAAGTTACGTTTTGTATGTATGTATTATTTTCAAGTCACAAATTCAAAACGAAATTCAAGTTTTCAAGTTTAAAAAAAAAATTATTCTGAAATTTTCAAAGTAAGATAAGTTAAAGCAAGTAAGGTAACGATCCGCATCCGCGTGGTCGGCCTTACGTGGGTGGTCGAGACGTTACAGAGTTTGGTATCTGAGCGGTATCCTGCCAGCCTACTTCACTTCGCTTTACATCGTCTTCGCAACGGCCCAAGTAAGTTAAATTATTTTTAGTTTAAGATTTTGTTTAAGTAATGAGATTATCTCATTAATGTCTCCCGGGGAATGATACCCATAGTATTTTGATTTTATGGGATCGCATATGATATACATCTGTATTTCCACAACCCTAGAGATTTACCATGATAGGTATGTAAGAGGGTAAGCTATTGATGATGGCAATGATGATGATGATGATGATGATGATGATGATGTGACGAATTAGAAGCTAGAAATAGAGGATGGTTCGCCATGCATACGAACGAACCAAAGTTTTGCAAGAGTTTAATCTTGTATTTATAGAAACTAAGTTATGATTGCTAGAATGGCAATAAGAAAGGAATAGGCTTTAAAAGCATATAACCTATCACCTTATCTCGGGTATAGTGGGAAAGAAGAACTTTTCCTTTTAAGAATTGGATTGACATCATGAAAGTTAAGATTCCTGATTTTGGAAATTTTGCCCCGAAAGAATATGGGTAAATATGGGGAAAAAGTGAAAAATGCCTTAATTTGGGAATAGCAATTAGGCAATATGCCAATATGAATTAGATGTTACCAACAGAATTTGTTATGATATGATGATGGTCATAAGAATGATGATGAAATTAATAAGGTTGAGATTGACAACAACCTTAGAGTAGACATATAATGATTTTACTAAGGTCTATTGTATACCACATTTAAAGTAATGGAAATTATGTTATGATAGGAAGTTTTAGATATTCCCTAAAGCTAAGATTATGCCCTTATGCTTTAAAGGAATGCTAAAGGCAAAAAGAAAAATTTCTACTAGCTAACAAGTGGCTAGTAGTATGTCTTCTATTGCATCATTCGAACAGTAAAATGTTTTCAATAATACTATTATTGTTTTCCACAAATGATATGGAAAAGATTTAAAGAAGTTATTTTCATGTATAGTGCTTGATCTTATGCGAAATTAGAACCAAACCATGTCATGTTATGTTATGTAAAGGACCAAATCCTTGAGGAAGCAACTTCCAAGATAGGGGTCTTAGGCCAAATCCTTGAGGAACTAAGTTCCAAGAAAGGAGCCATCATGTAATGTAAAGGGGCCGAATCCTTGAGGATGAAATTCCAAGATAGGGGCCATCATGTAATGTAAAGGGTTCTAATAGAACGAGATTAACACTATACCAAGAAGGTCCTCAGCTTTAGCTAAATTGAAAAAAAAATATTTTCAATATTTGCTGAGCCCTAAATTAAAGTTAAAAAAAAGTATCTCAAAAGATACGATATACTTTTCAAATATAGAGAAGTTATATGTTATGTTATGCTTTTCAAGAATAGCAAGTTATATGATAAACCTGCTAAGAAATTTTATGTAAATAATTCTTGTTATGCAATATGAAGAAAATGAAGATATGATGAAAATATGAAAGAATGAAAGTATGATAATAAGTAAGATGAAATGATGAAGATATGAAAGTACGAGGATATGAGGTATGAACTAAGATGAAATAGAAGTAAGATTATGGTGCTGTATAAAAGATATGATTCCATTAAAGTATTGAAAATGGGAACATGAACAGACCATTATGGATCTATGGTGGACTTTAGGAAAAGCCACTTAGAATTATCAGAACTTTCGAGGATGAAAATATTTTATGAAGGGTAGGATGTAACACCCGGAATTTTCATGGACTTGTGATTTCCTGATTTATAAGAAATTAGAAGTCCGTACTGTAATACCCGGAATTTTCATGGACTTAAGATTTCTCTTTTTATTAGAAATTAGAAGTCCGCATGCTACGTTTATGTAATATTTCATGGAAAATTATGAATCTCATGTGAAATTCGTAATTTTATTAGCCAAGGTTAGAATTTTCTCTTAAACCGGCTACGAGACTCGGAAAAAAATGCCGAGGTTGGTAAACGGCATTTTGAGTCAAAAAGGACGAAAAGGAAAGAAAAAGAATGAAAAAGAATGAAATTTTAAGAAAGTCAAAGGTTTGACCAAAAAAGTCAACTTTGACCCAAAAAGTCAAAGGTTGACCAAGGACGGGTCAAAAATGTTGACCTCGAAAAATGATGAAATACAGTGTAATAAGAGACTGCAAAGACTTTCTATAGTCAAGAAAGTAAAAATAAGCCGTAAAAAAAACCACCCTAGAAATCAAGCACACCGAATCAAGATAAAAAGGGCAAAAAGGTCTCCGAAAAATTGGAGAAAGAAAGTTTTCGGTCCAATGTTACAAGGAAGAATTTTTGGATCAAAATTATGGATCACAGTATTTTAATATCTGTGTGACACAAAGGAAAGGAAAGGAATTAATTTTGAAAGAGAAAAATGACAGACAAGATCCTTAAATCAAGGAATGATGTCCCCTTTGAGATCCAACTAGATGTGAACTAAGTGTGAGCTAGTTAAAGTAAAGATGTGGAGCTCTTTTCCACCCCATCAAGTACAACTAAGCTAAGGACAACAAGCCATCACATGGGAAAAGAAGGGAAACATAAGCCTTAAATCAAGGAAAAGCAACCAACTACCACATCACCTTTTCCTTTAGCCAACTACTCCCTCTTTTCCAACCAAAAGCATGCCACATGCTCATTCCCTTCTCTTGGACATCCGGCCACAACAAGGAAGAAAAGAAAGAAAAGAAATCAATGACAAGAAAGTATGGGAGAAAGCCTTGAATTAAGGGATGATGTCCCCTTTGTTGATCTCACAAAGTGTGAGCAAAAAGTGGAAAGGAAAGGCTCACAATCCACCACATCACCCTTAGCTTTCCTCCCCCACACCAATTGGCAGCCAACACTCCCCCCTTCCATATGAGATTCGGCCAGCCAAGGGAAGCAAAGAAAAGAAAAAAAAATGGGAACAAGACAAGACATAAAGCCATGAAATGAGGACAAGCAACCACTCCACTTTTTCCTTCCACCAAGGGCTGCCACATGTCCCTCATTTCCCCTTAATTTTCAGCAGCCCAAGCCCCCCTTGACTCCCCTTGAATTCGGCTGCACACCCCTCCATTCACTCCATCAAGTTGGCAGCCAAAGCACATGGGAAAACATGGCCAAAAGCCATTTTTTTTAGGAGGAAAAGTGACCACCCATCAAGCACTCCTCCCTCTATAAATACCCCCCTCATAAACCCATATTTTTATTGAAGAAATGTAGCAAAATGCTGCCAAAATTTCTCTAGAAATCCGTGGGAAGAGGAGAGGAGAAGAGAAGAAGAAATCTGGAAAAATGCTAGAGGGTGATGCTTGTGTGTTCTTCGGTTTGCTAGGGAGAATCAAGAGAGATTTTGTGAGCCATGGAGACCCATTTTGGGCATCAAAACCGTGGCCTTTGGGGAGAGTAAGAGGAGTGAAAAATCTGGAATTTTGGAGGGCTAGATCATGGGGTTAAGTTTGGTTCTTGAGAGGAGCCAAGAAGGAGGATTTCGGGGTCCCTTGATGGAGCCAAATCCGTGGGTGAGCAACCAAGGAGGAACAAAAGGATTTTCAAACCCTAACTTGGGTTAAGGTAACTTCTTGAACTAATCTTGGATTTAAGCTCAAGATAAGCGTTTTTATGATGATTTAAGATGGGTTTGTAAGGACATAAGTCCATCTCCTTTTTCAGCCAAGATTTTTGGTGTATGTGCTTGATAGGGATTAGGGTTTGGTTGGCTTGTTTTATGATGTTTCTTGCATGATTTTTATGCTTGAAAAATGGATAGGATGCATGCTAGATGTGTTATTAAAGTCCCCTAAGCTATGGTCAAAAATCTGCCAAGCAGTGGATGTATGGCTGCTTGTATAAGGTTGTGTGTGATGCTAGTTTAATGAATGATGCAAGGATAGCACACCATGCAGCCAAGGACGTTTTGTGGGCTGCATGGGCGTGAAGGATGGGCAAGAATGTATGCATGGGATGTTAGACACGTTGTTTGTTTAATGTTTAAGCTCCCGATGTGATCGGTCGAGTTAGAATCCGTAAACTAGGACGTAAAAACCGGATTAACAACCGAAACTGCCATTTCGGAGTCGAAACTGGCCAGTTTCGGGAAAGAGAAAATATCAGGCCCTTAGAGGCCGAACGGGCTAAAAGTTAAAACATGAAAGTTGTTCGGAAAAACTTTTACTAAAGAGCATCGCGGACAGAATCTTAAAATAAGGCTTCAAAGGCCTTCATTTTTATGAAAACCCGTGGCTAACTCCTGGAGCCAGTTTCACTCCGTTTTTCAGGATTAGCCACATTCAAACGAGAACTGGTACTGATCTAGCCAGAACTGGGTTTTGTGTAAAACACGAAAGTTTTAGCATTTTTTGATAGCTACAACTTTCATGAAGACAAGTTTTTCAGAAAATGAACGGATCTTTAATCTGGGTTGTTTTTACGAAGAGTGCTCAGGGACTCCGCGAATTTCCAGCACTTGGTTTACAAAAACGTTTTCTAGAAAAATAAAAAGTGTCTCTAAAATGTTATTTTGACTACAAAAATCGTTCCAATGGCGATTTTCAGTCCATAATGATTTTATGAAGTCCCGTTTTAAGAAAACGAATTTTTAGAGTTTTTGGGATTACTCACCCAAAGCTCTTAAGATAAAGAGAAAAATGAGATTTTCCATAAGTTAAAGGAAAATGAGATTTTCCAAGAAGAGAAGTGGAATTTTTAAGAGTTTAGAATTGAAATTCCACATTTTTCCAAGAAGTAAAGAAAGTGATGATTTTAAACAAGTATTTTCAAGAGTAATGAAGTAAGAGCTTTTTACAAGCAAATGAGATTTTTGGAAGGTAATTATATAATGTTTTTCCAAAAATAATGAAATGGAGTTTTAAGGTAAAAATGGGTAATCAAGCCGATTACGAACGGTAACCGGAATTATATCCGAGTTATGGGGCTAAGCCCATAGCCCAACGTTAGACCCAAAGGGGGTTGACCTTAGTTGACCATATGTTGACTTGGGTTGACCAAGAGTTGACTTTAGGGTTACCCAATATAACCCTAAAGGGTACCAAAATTAATGAAATGGGCTAAGACCTTGGGTTATTGAAGAGATAATAACCCAATGGATTATGAACCAATAAAAGTAAAGTATAAGCCCAAGATGAAGGAAGTAACCAATCAGACTTACAAGAGATATTAGAGGGGACATACAACACACACATCTAGGATTGCTCATAGATGTCGGTTAGGATACCAACATCATATGTCGCGATTATGGTAAGATAAGTTAACCTTATCTTACACCTCCTTTGAAACAGGATTATGAACTTGTTGAGATGTCGCGAGGAATGATGGGTCAAGAGCATAGGACCTAAGGTAAGTACAAACCTCACCTGTGGTATGGAAAAATAATATGTATGTTCAAATATGCTATGTTTCAAGATATGTTAAAATGCTTTAAAGATATCATGTTTTGAAGATGTTTTCAATATGCCATGTGTTAAAGATGTCATGTTTTAAAGATGCCATGCTATGTTTTATGAACGAAATGTTAAGTATGTATGATATAGTGACATCATAAAGTATGCTCACTAATGATAAGAAACTTGGTAAAAATACACAAGTAAAGTGTCGTACCAACCTCCACTACGGTGGAGGATTTTTATGTTAAAGTTATGGATTCGCTTTCTCATTTTTGTAAAAGGGTGTAATCACTTATGTTTCCCTGGTACAGTTAGGGACTTGCAATCCCATCTAACTGTATCTGGAGGCGCGCTATAAGTTAAGGGTACGTACACCATGGGCCCCATAAGAAAGATAAGGAAGTTAAAAGAAATGCATAAACGGAACAAAAATGGTTCATGCATATGTTTTATGATGAAGTATGTTTCAAGATATTTAATTGAAAATGTTTTGTGAGATCGCGTTTGTACTTGCTGAGCGTCAGCTCATCAGATATATTCCATACTGCAGGTTGAGATAAAAAGCTTGTAGCTTTACTTGGTGGGCTTGGAGATGATGCAGCGAGTGAAGGGCGGTGTGGGATACCACTACGCAATAATTTCCGCATTATGTTTAAAGTTATGAAGTTTTTATGTATGTTTAAGTATCAAGCCAAGTTATTTATGTATGAAATGTTTAATGTAAGATGCACAATTTTAGTGCATGGGTTTCAAGTCTAGATTTTAAAAATGAAATCCAAATTATGAAGTTCCAAGAAAGTTTTAAAACGATGTTCAAAAGAAGTTTCAAAAAAAAATATATAAGTAGAAAAAAAAAAAAAAGAAAAAAATTTTCCGCATTTTCAAAGATTTAAAGCAAGTTATGTATGAAGTATGAATGTGACGGTTCCGGCGCCCCGCATCCGCGCGGTCGGCCCTACGTGGGTGTCAGGTGGGTGGTTCGGGGCGTCACAGAGTTTTTGGTATCAGAGCGGTATCCTGCCAGCCAACTTCACTTCGCTTCACATCGTCTCCGCAACAGCCCAAGTAAGTTGAAATTTTTTTGTGATAACCATAGTGTTTTTCATTTTAAGGGAAATCACATACGATATACATATGTATTTCCTTGACCCTAGAAACTACCATAATGGGTATGTAAGAGGGTAAGCTTATGATGATGATGATGATGATGATGATGATAATGATGATATAAAGGATTAGAAGTTAGAAATAGAAAATTGGTTCGCCGTGTATACGAACAAACCAAAGTTTGCAAGAGTCTAATCTTGCAATTATAGAAGCTAAGTTATGATTGAAAAAAAAAAAAAAAAAGTGGATAATGCCTTAATTTGGGAATAGCAATTAGGCATATGCCAATATGAGCTAGATACTGGCAATAGGAATTTGGTATATCATGATGATAGCTTTAAGAATGATGATGATATCAATAAGGTTGAGATTGACAACAACCTTTTAAGTAATGAAGATTATGCTATGATGGGAAGTTTTAGATATTCCCTAGAGCTAAGATTATGCCTGTATGCTTTTAAAGAAAATGCTAAAGGCAAGGAGAGAAGTTTCTGCTGGCTAATAAATGTAAAGAGCTAGTTGAATCAAGTATGTCTTCGATTGCATCACTCGGACAGAAAAATGTTTTCAAGAATATTATTTATTATTATTTTCCATGAATAATAATATGGAAGATATTTAAATAAGTTATTTTTACGTATGGTGCTTGGTCTTATGTGACATTAGAACCCAATCATATTATGTAATGTAAAAGACGAAATCCTTGAGGAGTAAATTTTTCCAAGAAAGGAGTCTTTGACCAAATCCTTGAGGAATAAATTCCAACAGAGGGGTCACCATGAAAGAAAGGGGTTCTAATAGCATGAGATTAACACTGTACTAAGAGGGTCCTCAGTTTCAAGTAAATTGAAAGAAAAATATTTTCAATAATTGCTGAGCCCTAAAGTAAAGTTAAAGAAAAATATCGTAAATATAAAGATACGATATATTTTTCATGTATGGAAAAGCTATATAATATAATATGCTTTTCAAAAAAAAATTGCAAGTTTTATGATAAATTTGCTAAGAAATTTCATGAAAATGGTTCTTGTGATGCAATATGAAGAAATGATAAGTACGATGACATGTATGAAAGAATGAAAGTATGATGAACATGATGAAAGTATGATGATAGGAATGAAAGAATGATGAAAGTAAGCATGAAAGAATGGAAGAATGAGGATATGAGGTATGAAATAAGAAGAAAAATAAGGAAAAATTATGGTTCTGTATAAAATATATGAACCCATTAAGGTATTAAAAATGGGAACATGAGCAAACCACTACGGATTTCTAGTGGATTTTGAGAAAAACCACCTAGAATTATCTGATTTTCGAGGACGAAAATATTTTAAGGAGGGTAGGATGTAATACCCGGAATTTTCATGGACTTAAGATTTCTCTTTTTATTAGAAATTAGAAGTCCGCATGCTATGTTTATGTAATATTTCATGGAAAATTATGAATCCCATGTGAAATTCGTAATTTTATTAGCCAAAGTTAGAATTTTCTCTTAAACCGGCTACGAGACTCGGAAAAAAATGCCGAGGTTGGTAAACGGCATTTTGAGTCAAAAAGGACGAAAAGGAAAGAAAAAGAATGAAAAAGAATGAAATTTTAAGAAAGTCAAAGGTTTGACCAAAAAAGTCAACTTTGACCCAAAAAGTCAAAGGTTGACCAAGGACGGGTCAAAAATGTTGACCTCGAAAAATGATGAAATGCAGTGTAATAAGAGACTGCAAAGACTTTCTATAGTCAAGAAAGTAAAAATAAGCCGTAAAAAAAACCACCCTAGAAATCAAGCACACCGAATCAAGATAAAAAGGGCAAAAAGGTCTCCGAAAAATTGGAGAAAGAAAGTTTTCTGTAAGACCCGAAATTTTGAAGACTTGTAATCTCCTTGTCCATAAGGAATTAGAGTCTAATTTATGTACCCATGATGTGTTATATGAAAAATTATGAATAATAATGAGAAAATTCATAATTTTATCTAAACGATATTCGAGTCCCCATTTAATGATTTTGAGACTCGACTAAGGTTTTACGAGCCAAGAATGAAGTTTTTAAAGGAAAAAAAAAAAGAATGAAAAAGGATGAAATTTGACAAAAGTCAAAGGGTTGACCAAAAAGTTAAGGTTTGACCATGACGGGTCACAACGTCGACTTTACAAGTATGATGAAGGAATATGAAAAGAATCTCCGAAAATGGAGTTTTATAAGCCATAAATCCAACCTAGAAGGATCAAGCACACCGAAAAAGAATTAAGGGCAAAAAGGTCTCCGAAAAATTTGGAGAAAGAGAGTTTCGGTCCAAAAATTTAATGGAATAATTTTTGGACCAAAATGTAAAATAAAAATGCTCATCACAGTATTGGAAATAACTGTAGAGCGCAAAAGGAGCCCTGAAAGAACGAGACGGCCAAACAAGGCATTAAGAAAGCTAGTGGAAGGTGACATCAACCTCTTGACATCACCCTCCACCAACCCAAGGCTACACATGTGGACTCCCCCATTTTCTTATAGAAAAATTCGGCAACTAGAAGAAAAGGAAGAGAAAGAAATTGGTTGGTTGGAAACCAATAAGGACTTGAAAGCCAACCAAATCAAGGACACATGCCCATGCTTGTGACCTCTTTTCCACTAACCAAACTTGAACAAATGGGTTGTCTCCCCTCCCCCAAAATCTGGCTGCCCCATTAAAGAAAGAAAGAAAAGGAAATAAAAAGGGGACAAGAAGGTATGGCATAAAACCATAAATCAAGGATCAAAAAGGTGAGTTTGATGGGAGATTTTTCTAGAAGCTTTTAAAGCCAACCATGGGCTGCCACCTACCCATTTTCTCTCCACAAAATCCGGCCACTCAACCTCCCAATATCCCCCTTGGATTCGGCTTCAATGAAGGAAAGAGAAAGGGACAAGACTTAAAGCCTTAAATCAAGGAAAAATGCACCAACTCTTGTCCATCAAGTCCTCTCACTCTCTAGTCATTTTGGTTGAACAAAAATGGGTCAAACCCATGCTTTCCCTCTCCACAAAATCCGGCTGCAATACATCCCTCCACCCCATCATAATTCGGCAGCCAAGGGAAGGAAAAGCAAGACAAGGCATAAAGCCCAAAATCAAGGAAAAAGTTGAACCACTCTTGTCTATCACAAGTCACCCATCTTCTAGTCATTTTTGTTAAAAAAATGAGTCAAACCCCATGCCTTTTCCCTTGGAATTCTGGGCAGCAATCACAAGAAAAGGAGGAGACAAAAGCCTTAATTTAAGGCAAGCAACCAACTACTCCAATCAATCAAAGGAAACCCTTCCATCCTTTGTGCTTTTTGTAAGAAAAAGTAAGCCAAAGCTTTGCTTTTTCCTTGGTCATTCGGCAGCTAGGGAGAGAAAAGGAGAGAGAGAGATTCAAAAAGTTTTTGGGTTTCCATTCCAAGAGAGTGCACGGTTCTAGAGAGAGAGAACTAAAGAGAAGTGAGGAAATTTTTTGGTAAGATCTTCAAGAGGAAGCCGACCAAGAGCAAGAGAAAAGAGGTAAGTGATCTTGACAAAATTTTTGGGGTTTTCATCCTTGATAATGCTCGGTTGGAGATGAGAAAAAGCTAACAAAGGATCTCTTGGATCTCATTTTTTTGGTGTCAAATCCGTGAGCCAAGCAAGGAGGAGATTGAGAGAAAAATTTTTGGTGATTCTTCAAGGAGGTAGCCGAACCAAGCGAGAGGAGAAAAGGTGAGGAAAAATTTGATTTTTCTTTTTGTGATCTTGGATTTTCCTCTTGTAAATGGTCGGTTTTGGGGGGCAGCCAAAGAGCTAACAAAAAATAAAATTTTGGATGCATTCTTCATGAAGAAACTGAGGGCTAGAGCAAGTCAAGGAACCAAGGAAGATTTTGGGATTTCAAAACCCTAACTTGGGTTGAGGTAAAATCTCTTAAACCCCCTTGAATCTAAGCTTTATTTAAGTGTTTTTAAGGTTGATTCAAGTGGTTTGTAAGGACATAAGTCCATTTGATTTTCTGCCCTCATTTATGGTGTGTATGTGCTTGATAGGTTAGGGTTGGTTGGCTGATTTTTCTATGCTTGATTGCTTTAAAAATTTGTGCATGAAAATGATGGATTTTTCATGCTAGAAGATAGGTTGTATGTCCCAAAAGATTAGGCCAAAAATCTGCCAGGGCAGCCCACTTATTGTATGCTAGCTTAAGAGGTAAACCGGAGTAACTCACCAAGCTGCCAGTTCGGTTTCGAACCTGAGCAGTTTTGGAAAAACGAAAATATAAGGCCTTTAGAGGCCAAACGGGGAAAAACTCAAAACACGAAAGTTGTCCGGAACAACTTTTCCTAGAGGACAACGTGGACAGAATCTTGAAACAAGGCTCCAAAGGCCTTTGTTTTACTCGAAACCCGTGGCTGAACCCTGGGACGTTCTCCACACAGTTTTCCAGAACTAACCCGTTTTCAAATTAAAACTGGTACTGATCTAGACCGAACTAGATTTTGTGCAAAACATGAAAGTTCTAGAATTTTTCGATAGCTACGACTTTCGTGAAGACAAGTTTTTCAGATTCCGAGCTGATTTTTAAACTGGGCGTGTTTTGTGAGAGACGCGCAGAGAGTCCGAAAACTAGCAAATGAATCTCACGAAAATCTTTTCTAGAAAAATCATGAAGTGTTCCAAAATGGTCATTTTAGCATCGGAAACCATTCCAAAGGTGGTTCCCGACCCCAAATGATTTTATAAAAGATTTGTTTCGAAAACCATAAATTTTAAAGGGCTCGGGTTTGAAATTCACATTTTTCCATAAAGAAAAGAAAAAGAGGGTTTCACCCAAGAAGTTTACAAGTTAAAGAAAATAATGGATTTAAGCCAAGGTATTTTCTAATTAAAAGGAGTTAGAATTTTTATAAGAAGAATGGAGGACTTTGGGAGTTAATCACACAAGATTTTCCAAAAATAAGGAAGAGGAATTTTAAAGTAAAATTGGTAAACAAGCCGATTACGAACTGTAACCGGATATTAGATCCGAATTACATACCCAAGGATAACCAAGGGTTGACAAGAGGTTGACCCAAGGTTAATTAAGGTTAACCTTAAGGGTTACCCAACATAACCCTAAGGGATACCCACATGTATATTGGGCTAAGATTTAATGGGTTAAAGGAAATAACCCAACAACAAGGATATAGAAGCAAAGCCCAATAAGAGAACAAGGCTCTAACCAAAAAGGTTACCCAATGTAACCTCATAAGGATTTACCCAAGTTCAATAAAGAATGGGGATGAATATGGCCTAGATGGATATCATGAATAGGGGACATACAACCAAAAGTAAATGTGAGTGTTGGTAGGTCACCAACACCTTACGAAAGGATTCTGATCCTATATTTTGGGTATATCAGGAAAGTGAATTGCGGTTGCTGACGATTTAAAGGACGCGATTCTAAGGGATACGGCACTAGAGGTAAGTACAAACCTCACCTGCAGTATGAAAACTAGTAAATTATGTTCAAGTATGTAATTTCCAAATGTGCTGCAATATGTTGTGTGCTATATCTATGAAATGCCATGTTTTATGAAAAGTGCTATTTTTGCGAAATGCCATGCTTATAAAATGTGCTGTTTTCGTAAAATCCTATGTTGATGAAAAGTGCTATTTTAAAAAAAAAAAATTATAATAGTGCTATATTTGCAAAATGCCATGTTTATGAAAATGTCATATTTGCAAATGCCATGAATGAAAAGAATGCCATGCCATGTTATTAATGAAATGGAAAGTATGTTATCATGTAGTGACATCATATGGTATGTTCACTAAAGATAAATAACATGGTAAGAAGTCACAAGTAAGGTGTCGTACCAACCTCCCCAAGGTGGAGGATTTTTATATACAAGTCACGGGTTCACCTTCTCGATTCTGTAAGAGGGTGTAATCACCTATGTTCCCTGGTGCAGTTAGGGGCTTGCAACCCCATCTAACTGTACTGGGAGGCGCGTTATAATTTAAAGGTACGTACACTAAGGGGCCCATAAGGAAAATAAGAAAATTAATGAAATGCATAAATGGAACAAAACTGGTTCATGCATATGCATATGACGATGTATGTTTCTTCATGATGTTTAAATGTTTTGTGAGATATGTTTGTGCTTACTGGGCGAAAGCTCATTCAGTTGTATTTCATACTGTAGGTAAGTAACCCGCAGCTTAATGCTGGGCATTGTATTATTTTCAAGTCACAAATTCAAAACGAAGTTCAAGTTTTCAAGTTTAAAAAAAAAATTATTCTGAAATTTTCAAAGTAAGATAAGTTAAAGCAAGTAAGGTAACGATCCGCATCCGCGTGGTCGGCCTTACATGGGTGGTCGAGACGTTACAGAGTTTGGTATCTGAGCGGTATCCTGCCAGCCTACTTCACTTCGCTTTACATCGTCTTCGCAACAGCCCAAGTAAGTTAAATTATTTTTAGTTTAAGATTTTGTTTAAGTAATGAGATTATCTCATTAATGTCTCCCGGGGAATGATACCCATAGTATTTTGATTTTATGGGATCGCATATGATATACATCTGTATTTCCACAACCCTAGAGATTTACCATGATGGGTATGTAAGAGGGTAAGCTATTGATGATGGCAATGATGATGATGATGATGATGATGATGTGACGAATTAGAAGCTAGAAATAGAGGATGGTTCGCCATGCATACGAACGAACCAAAGTTTTGCAAGAGTTTAATCTTGTATTTATAGAAACTAAGTTATGATTGCTAGAATGGCAATAAGAAAGGAATAGGCTTTAAAAGCATATAACCTATCACCTTATCTCGGGTATAGTGGGAAAGAAGAACTTTTCCTTTTAAGAATTGGATTGACATCATGAAAGTTAAGATTCCTGATTTTGGAAATTTTGCCCCGAAAGAATATGGGTAAATATGGGGAAAAAGTGAAAAATGCCTTAATTTGGGAATAGCAATTAGGCAATATGCCAATATGAATTAGATGTTACCAACAGAATTTGTTATGATATGATGATGGTCATAAGAATGATGATGAAATTAATAAGGTTGAGATTGACAACAATCTTAGAGTCGACATATAATGATTTTACTAAGGTCTATTGTATACCACATTTAAAGTAATGGAAATTATGTTATGATAGGAAGTTTTAGATATTCCCTAAAGCTAAGATTATGCCCTTATGCTTTAAAGGAATGCTAAAGGCAAAAAGAAAATTTTCTACTAGCTAACAAGTGGCTAGTAGTATGTCTTCTATTGCATCATTCGAACAGTAAAATGTTTTCAATAATACTATTATTGTTTTCCACAAATGATATGGAAAAGATTTAAAGAAGTTATTTTCATGTATAGTGCTTGATCTTATGCGAAATTAGAACCAAACCATGTCATGTTATGTTATGTAAAGGACCAAATCCTTGAGGAAGCAACTTCCAAGATAGGGGTCTTAGGCCAAATCCTTGAGGAACTAAGTTCCAAGAAAGGAGCCATCATGTAATGTAAAGGGGCCGAATCCTTGAGGATGAAATTCCAAGATAGGGGCCATCATGTAATGTAAAGGGTTCTAATAGAACGAGATTAACACTATACCAAGAAGGTCCTCAGCTTTAGCTAAATTGAAAAAAAAATATTTTCAATATTTGCTGAGCCCTAAATTAAAGTTAAAAAAAAGTATCTCAAAAGATACGATATACTTTTCAAATATGGAGAAGTTATATGTTATGTTATGCTTTTCAAGAATAGCAAGTTATATGATAAACCTGCTAAGAAATTTTATGTAAATAATTCTTGTTATGCAATATGAAGAAAATGAAGATATGATGAAAATATGAAAGAATGAAAGTATGATAATAAGTAAGATGAAATGATGAAGATATGAAAGTACGAGGATATGAGGTATGAACTAAGATGAAATAGAAGTAAGATTATGGTGCTGTATAAAAGATATGATTCCATTAAAGTATTGAAAATGGGAACATGAACAGACCATTATGGATCTATGGTGGACTTTAGGAAAAGCCACTTAGAATTATCAGAACTTTCGAGGATGAAAATATTTTATGGAGGGTAGGATGTAACACCCGGAATTTTCATGGACTTGTGATTTCCTGATTTATAAGAAATTAGAAGTCCGTACTGTAATACCCGGAATTTTCATGGACTTAAGATTTCTCTTTTTATTAGAAATTAGAAGTCCGCATACTATGTTTATGTAATATTTCATGGAAAATTATGAATCTCATGTGAAATTCGTAATTTTATTAGCCAAGGTTAGAATTTTCTCTTAAACCGGCTACGAGACTCGGAAAAAAATGCCGAGGTTGGTAAACGGCATTTTGAGTCAAAAAAGACGAAAAGGAAAGAAAAAGAATGAAAAAGAATGAAATTTTAAGAAAGTCAAAGGTTTGACCAAAAAAGTCAACTTTGACCCAAAAAGTCAAAGGTTGACCAAGGACGGGTCAAAAATGTTGACCTCGAAAAATGATGAAATGCAGTGTAATAAGAGACTGCAAAGACTTTCTATAGTCAAGAAAGTAAAAATAAGCCGTAAAAAAAACCACCCTAGAAATCAAGCACACCGAATCAAGATAAAAAGGGCAAAAAGGTCTCCGAAAAATTGGAGAAATAAAGTTTTCGGTCCAATGTTACAAGGAAGAATTTTTGGATCAAAATTATGGATCACAGTATTTTAATATCTGTGTGACACAAAGGAAAGGAAAGGAATTAATTTTGAAAGAGAAAAATGACAAACAAGATCCTTAAATCAAGGAATGATGTCCCCTTTGAGATCCCACTAGATGTGAACTAAGTGTGAGCTAGTTAAAGTAAAGATGTGGAGCTCTTTTCCACCCCATCAAGTACAACTAAGCTAAGGACAACAAGCCATCACATGGGAAAAGAAGGGAAACAGAAGCCTTAAATCAAGGAAAAGCAACCAACTACCACATCACCTTTTCCTTTAGCCAACTACTCCCTCTTTTCCAACCAAAAGCATGCCACATGCTCATTCCCTTCTCTTGGACATCCGGCCACAACAAGGAAGAAAAGAAAGAAAAGAAATCAATGACAAGAAAGTATGGGAGAAAGCCTTGAATTAAGGGATGATGTCCCCTTTGTTGATCTCACAAAGTGTGAGCAAAAAGTGGAAAGGAAAGGCTCACAATCCACCACATCACCCTTAGCTTTCCTCCACCACACCAATTGGCAGCCAACACTCCCCCCTTCCACATGAGATTCGGCCAGCCAAGGGAAGCAAAGAAAAGAAAAAAAAATGGGAACAAGACAAGACATAAAGCCATGAAATGAGGACACGCAACCACTCCACTTTTTCCTTCCACCAAGGGCTGCCACATGTCCCTCATTTCCCCTTAATTTTCAGCAGCCCAAGCCCCCATTGACTCCCCTTGAATTCGGCTGCACACCCCTCCATTCACTCCATCAAGTTGGCAGCCAAAGCACATGGGAAAGCATGGCCAAAAGCCATTTTTTTTAGGAGGAAAAGTGACCACCCATCAAGCACTCCTCCCTCTATAAATACCCCCCTCATAAACCCACATTTTTATTGAAGAAATGTAGGAAAATGCTGCCAAAATTTCTCTAAAAATCCGTGGGAAGAGGAGAGGAAAAGAGAAGAAGAAATCTGGAAAAATGCTAGAGGGTGATGCTTGTGTGTTCTTCGGTTTGCTAGGGAGAATCAAGAGAGATTTTGTGTGCCATGGAGACCCATTTTGGGCATCAAAACCGTGGCCTTTGGGGAGAGTAAGAGGAGTGAAAAATCTGGAATTTTTGAGGGCTAGATCATGGGGTTAAGTTTGGTTCTTGAGAGGAGCCAAGAAGGAGGGTTTCAGGGTCCCTTGATGGAGCCAAATCCGTGGGTGAGCAACCAAGGAGGAACAAAAGGATTTTCAAACCCTAACTTGGGTTAAGGTAACTTCTTGAACTAATCTTGGATTTAAGCTCAAGATAAGCGTTTTTATGATGGTTTAAGATGGGTTTGTAAGGACATAAGTCCATCTCCTTTTTCAGCCAAGATTTTTGGTGTATGTGCTTGATAGGGATTAGGTTTTATGATGTTTATTGCATGATTTTTATGCTTGAAAAATGGATAGGATGCATGCTAGATGTGTTATTAAAGTCCCCTAAGCTATGGTCAAAAATCTGCCAAGCAGTGGATGTATGGCTGCTTGTATAAGGTTGTGTGTGATGCTAGTTTAATGAATGATGCAAGGATAGCACACCATGCAGCCAAGGACGTTTTGTGGGCTGCATGGGCGTGAAGGATGGGCAAGAATATATGCATGGGATGTTAGACACGTTGTTTGTTTAATGTTTAAGCTCCCGATGTAATCGGTCGAGTTAGAATCCGTAAACTAGGACGTAAAAACCGGATTAACAACCGAAACTGCCATTTCGGAGTCGAAACTGGCCAGTTTCGGGAAAGAGAAAATATCAGGCCCTTAGAGGCCGAACGGGCTAAAAGTTAAAACATGAAAGTTGTTCGGAACAACTTTTACTAGAGAGTAACGTGGACAGAATCTTAAAATATGGTTCCAAAGGCCTTTATTTTTATGAAAACCCGTGGCTAACTCCTGGAGCCAGTTTCACTCCGTTTTTCAGGATTAGCCACATTCAAACGAGAACTGGTACTGATCTAGCCAGAACTGGGTTTTGTGCAAAACACGAAAGTTTTAGCATTTTTCGATAGCTACAACTTTCATGAAGATAAGTTTTTCAGAAAATGAACGGATCTTTAATCTGGGTTGTTTTTACGAAGAGTGCTCAGGGAATCCGCGAATTTCCAGCACTTGGTTTACAAAAACGTTTTCTAGAAAAATAAAAAGTGTCTCTAAAATGTTATTTTGACTACGAAAATCGTTCCAATGGCGATTTTCAGTCCATAATGATTTTATGAAGTCCCGTTTTAAGAAAATGAATTTTTAGAGTTTTTGGGATTACTCACCCAAAGCTCTTAAGATAAAGAGAAAAATGAGATTTTCCATAAGTTAAAGGAAAATGAGATTTTCCAAGAAGAGAAGTGGAATTTTTAAGAGTTTAGAATTGAAATTCCACATTTTTCCAAGAAGTAAAGAAAGTGATGATTTTAAACAAGTATTTTCAAGAGTAATGAAGTAAGAGCTTTTTACAAGCAAATGAGATTTTTGGAAGGTAATTATATAATGTTTTTCCAAAATAATGAAATGGAGTTTTAAGGTAAAAATGGGTAATCAAGCCGATTACGAACGGTAACCGGAATTATATCCGAGTTATGGGGCTAAGCCCATAGCCCAACGTTAGACCCAAAGGGGGTTGACCTTAGTTGACCATATGTTGACTTGGGTTGACCAAGAGTTGACTTTAGGGTTACCCAATATAACCCTAAAAGGGTACCAAAATTAATGAAATGGGCTAAGACCTTGGGTTATTGAAGAGATAATAACCCAATGGATTATGAACCAATAAAAGTAAAGTATAAGCCCAAGATGAAGGAAGTAACCAATCAGACTTACAAGAGATATTAGAGGGGACATACAACACACACATCTAGGATTGCTCATAGATGTCGGTTAGGATACCAACATCATATGTCGCGATTATGGTAAGATAAGTTAACCTTATCTTACACCTCCTTTGAAACAGGATTATGAACTTGTTGAGATGTCGCGAGGAATGATGGGTCAAGAGCATAGGACCTAAGGTAAGTACAAACCTCACCTGTGGTATGGAAAAATAATATGTATGTTCAAATATGCTATGTTTCAAGATATGTTAAAATGCTTTAAAGATATCATGTTTTGAAGATGTTTTCAATATGCCATGTGTTAAAGATGTCATGTTTTAAAGATGCCATGCTATGTTTTATGAACGAAATGTTAAGTATGTATGATATAGTGACATCATAAAGTATGCTCACTAATGATAAGAAACTTGGTAAAAATACACAAGTAAAGTGTCGTACCAACCTCCACCACGGTGGAGGATTTTTATGTTAAAGTTATGGATTCGCTCTCTCATTTTTGTAAGAGGGTGTAATCACTTATGTTTCCCTGGTACAGTTAGGGACTTGCAATCCCATCTAACTGTATCTGGAGGCGCGCTATAAGTTAAGGGTACGTACACCATGGGGCCCATAAGAAAGATAAGGAAGTTAAAAGAAATGCATAAACGGAACAAAAATGGTTCATGCATATGTTTTATGATGAAGTATGTTTCAAGATATTTAATTGAAAATGTTTTGTGAGATCGCGTTTGTACTTGCTGAGCGTCAGCTCATCAGATATATTCCATACTGCAGGTTGAGATAAAAAGCTTGTAGCTTTACTTGGTGGACTTGGAGATGATGTAGCGAGTGAAGGGCGGTGTGGGATACCACTACGCAATAATTTCCGCATTATGTTTAAAGTTATGAAGTTTTTATGTATGTTTAAATATCAAGCCAAGTTATTTATGTATGAAATGTTTAATGTAAGATGCACAATTTTAGTGCATGGGTTTCAAGTCTAGATTTTAAAAATGAAATCCAAATTATGAAATTCCAAGAAAGTTTTAAAACGATGTTCAAAAGAAGTTTCAAAAAAAAAAATATAAGTAGAAAAAAAAAAAAAGAAAAAAATTTTCCGCATTTTCAAAGATTTAAAGCAAGTTATGTATGAAGTATGAATGTGACGGTTCCGGCGCCCCGCATCCGCGCGGTCGGCCCCGCGTGGGTGTCAGGTGGGTGGTTCGGGGCGTCACACGTACGATGTGTTTATAAGATATTTGATGGAAAATTATGAATAATAATGTGAAATTCATAATTTTTTTAGCTAATGTTAGAGTTCTCATTAAATCAGCAAAAAGACACAAATAGAATGCTGAGATTAGCAACGACATTTTGAGTCGAAAAGAACGAAAATGATGTAATTTTACGAAAGTCAAATGTTTGACCAAAAAGTCAAAGTTTGACCAAGGACGGGTCAAAATGTTGACTTTGCAATATGATGAAATGCAGTATAAGAAGAGACCGCGAAAACATTTTTATGGTCAAGATAGCAAGAATAAGCCATAAAACCACCCTAGAAATCAAGCACACCGAATTAAGATTAAGGGCAAAGGTCTCCGAAAAATAAGAAAGATATTTTTTTTCGGTCCGATTTTACACGGAAAAATTTTGGACCGAAGTACAATAAAAAAATACGGAGCACAGTATTTGAAATATCTGTGTGGCACAAGAAAATGGATTACTTGGAGAAAGAGAGCAAGAGCCAAACAAGGCCCTTGTTTTTAAGGGTGACCTCATGGGGATGACCTCACAAGGTGAGCTAAGCTTGGTAGGATGTGGAGCCTTCTCCACCACTCAAATGAGTGCCACTTGCCCCTCCAAAATTCGGCCACCTCATGGGAACAAAGGAAAGGCTCATGAACCTCCACATCTCCCTTAGCCAACCACACACCTCCCATCCACCATTGGCTGCCACTTGGCCCTCCAAAATTCGGCCACAACAGCCCTATTGGCTGGCCACACCCCTCCCCCTCCTCTATAAATACCCCCCCTTAAATCCCATTCTTTTTAATCAAAAAAGGCAGCCAAACTCTGCCAATTTTCCAGCTCAAAAAACCGTGTGTAAGGAGTAGAAAAGGAGGAGAGAAAATCAGAAATTTTCTTAGGGCTTTTACTCCTTGGGTGTTCGGCTTTGCTAGGGAGAAAGAAGAAAAAATTTTGGGAACCTTGGAGACCCATTTTGGGCAGCCAAAGCCGTGGGTTTGGGGTGAGGAAAGGTTGAAATTTTTGAAGAGAAATCTTGTGGGAATGTTCAGCTTTGAGTAGATCTAGCAAGGAGCAAAGAAAATTTTTGGGTGCCTAGTTGGAGCCAAAACCGTGAGCTAGAGGGAGGCCAAGGAACCAAAAGAGATTTGGGGATTTCAAACCCTAACTTGGGTTTAAGGTAAATCTTGACCCAAATCTTTCAATTAAGTTCAAGTTGAGCATTTTATTTGTGATTCAAGTTGGATTTGTAAGAACATAAGTCCAATTTAATTTCAGCCCTAGATGTGCTAAGTGTGTGCTTGATTAGAGGATTAGGGTTGGTTGGCTTATTTATGATGTTTGCTTGCATGATTTTATGCTTGAAAAATTGTTAGGATGCATGCTAGATGTGATTGGTATGTCCCCTGATTTGTAATATCTGGTTTCCATGCTAGCAATTCTTTGTAAAGAATTAAACATGTGCAGTTTATGCAATTATATGAAAAAGTTCAGTTCAGAACTTTCATGTGTGTATTATGGGCTTTTTAAAGCTTAAAAAGGCTCAAAACTGATTTTTCAGACAATAAGAGGTGAAAACTGATCATTTGATGGAAAGTCAAAATTTTGACCGAAAAGTCAACCGTTGACCCGAAAAGTCAACGTTTGACCAAAATGGTCGAAATTAAGAATCATGAATTTTTAGATCAGTTTTTCACGAAAAAGACTACCGAAACTCATTTTTTATTAACAGATAATGAAAATGAGACTTCGGATATCCTATTTTAAAATCAGGCGATTTTTCTAAGCTCATAGGGCAAAAAGGGTTTGAGAAAACAAGAAAAAGATTTTTCGACCCGATTTTCCGACGGCACGTCAAAAATCCAAAAACTGTAAAATAATATTTACAGTGTTGGAATTTAAATTTTTGAACTCAACGTTTCAAGATTTTCAGTCAAAAACTCAAGCTTTTTGTTCAAGAAAACTCTAGAACACTTTGATCTTATCTTCAAGATGTGGTGGCCCAATCCTAGTGTGACACATGTCCAAGACAACTCATCCTTAGTTGTCTTGCACTCCCTCATGGCCGGCCATTACCCCTTCACAAGGCTAAACTTTTAAAAATTTAAGGGCCAAAATTGAATTAACAAAAGCTCTCAAAGAGCTCTATAAATAGAGCTCCTTCTCCTTAATCCATTTTATTTAGAAAAGCTAGCAAAACTCTTGCAATTTCTCCACTCAAAATCCGAGAGAGAGACCAAGCCAAGTTCGAAAATTTTGACAGCCAAAGTTCATCTTCTTACTTCGGGTGGCTTAGGGAAACCGAGGGAGAGGAGAGAAAAATTTTCTGGGCAGTTTTCAGCCCTTGGCCGTGAGTTTTGGGTGCAGGGGAACCGAGTGAAAGCCAAAATTTTTCAAGGGAAAAGTGAGGGCTAAGCTTCGGGTGAGCTAACCGAGCCTTAGGGTGAGTTTGGTGAGTGTTTTGGAGGCTAATTTTGCCTCTAGCAAGCCTCGGGTTTGTAAGGAAGAAAGAGAGAAAAATTTTTCCCAACTTTGGTTCAAGTGGCCTAGTGGCCGAGCAAGCCAAGGAAATCAGCCAAAGGGACCATCGGCTTGGTGTTGGTGCACCACAAGGAACAGCCGTGAGCTAGGAACCAAGGGGCAGCCATAGGACCATTCGGTTTGTCCAAAACCTAAGGGCCGAAATCCACCAAATTGAGGTAAAACCCTAAACGTTTTCTCAAGTTTTAAATTGATTTTTAAAGCTTTGAATTATGTGTATTTGAGTGCCAAAAAGTTGTAAGGGCATAAGCCCATGTGTGATTTTATTTGCTGCCCTATATGCTTATGGTTGCCGTGTGTATGTGCTAGTGAGGCCGAGTGACTTGGCTAGCCCAGCCATGGGCTGTTTTGTGTGCATGTGTGTGACCGAGTGGGCTGGTGAGGCTAGCCGGGAGCTTGGCTAGTGCAGCTGAGTGTGTGTGGCTGTGTGTGTGTGTGCTTGTGGCCGTGTATGCTTGTGGCCGAGTGGCCTAGTGAGGCTAGCCGAGTGGTTAGGTGGACCACTAGGCTGTTTTGGCCGGTTTACTTGCAATTTTAAATTCGGTTTTGTGCTTATTGATGCTAGAATGCATGCTAGGGTTTAATTAGGCTTTATGTCCCCTTTAGGTCAGTTTTGAAAGTATGCTTGTATGTTTAAATTTTCATGAACCAAGTATGCTAGATGCTAGGTTGTATGCATGCTAGTGGAATCGTGCAATCCCTAGGCAATTTAGGCTCGGGTTTGTGGATTGCACGAGCTCGTGAGTTGGCTTAGCTAGCCATGAGGGATCGATAGACGCGCTGCATGCTTGAACCTAACTCCCGCAGTGGGCGGTCGAGCTAGAACCAACGTCTTAGGCCGTAACAATTTGATTTAAAACCGAAACTGCCTCTCGGGTTCCCTGGGAGCAGTCTCGGGAAAACATCCCAGTTGGTTGATAGAGGCCGAATTGGCCAAAACGTAAAACACGAAAGTTGTAGATTAGGGTGTTTATTAGGGGGTATCGCAGGCACTTTGCCAAAATAAGGCTCCAAAGGCCTACTTTTACACGAAAAACCGTAGGTGGGTCAGAAGACCCAGTTTTCAAGTTAAGCGCGGTTTTGATTTAAAACTGACTCCAAACGGTAAGGAAATTGAAAATGTGTAAAACACGAAAGTTTTAGACCTCCTCGAGGACTAGAACTTTCGTGAAGAAAACTTTTTCCGAATCAAAACGGATTTTTAACTACAACCTAAAATCTGAAAACGGTGCAGGGTTCAACATAATCCTGTACACGAATTTTGTAGAACCAACTTAGGAAAATTTATTTTCGGACGTAACACGTTATTTTAAGCACGGAAACTGTCCCAAAAGCAGTTTCCGACCCCCAACCATTTTATGGAAATATAGGCCAGAGTTCACGAAATTTTTACGAAGAAAGTTATGAAATTTAAGCTAAGTGTTATGAAAAGATTTTAAGTAAAGTTTTCAAAGACAAAGAGTTTTTTTTTAAGCTAAGTTTTGAAAGATAAATATAGAACGCAAGGTAGCCAGTATTCAGACTCCGAGCTACCGGGCTTCGCCCCAAAGCCCAGAGTTGACCCGACAGGGTTGACTTTAGCTCACAAAAAGGTTGACCTCGGTTGACCGACAAGATAACGAGTTCTTATACAAGCCCAAGGGTAGGTGATCGACCTAACCCAATGTTTTTCTAAATGGGCTAAGTATACAACACGATTTTTCAAAATAACCCTATGGGTTACAAGAGGCTCTACGTTAGGGGGACATATAGCCGAAAACCCACATGAATGTTGGTTAGTACCAACATACGATAGAAATGGAATTGAAGACTGATGTGCAAACTTTCCATCAAGCAGGAGGAATTCTGCAGCAGCAACCGGAATAAGGATCTGCGAAACAACTAAGAGAATAGACGGTAAGTACAACACCGTCTACAGCACAAGCTAATAGGACTAGACTATTAGACTCGTTGATGTGCTCTTTGATATGCGCTATGTATGCAATCATGGAAAATGCTAAGTGTATAGTAACATGCTAAGATAAGATAAGCAAGAAGCTAAGTAGAAAGATGACATCAAGAATGTATGTTCACACGTAAGAAAGAATAAGTAAGAAAAGAAGAACCGTGTCGATCCACCCGCGTCAGGTCGGGTCGGACTGTGGATTGATCTGGATTTGGTTTGGCCGCCCCAGACAATTCATTAGTCGCGCGCCGGATTCGAACACGTAGACAAAGGGCCCATAAGATATAATGAAAGATAATGAAGCATAAAATGACCTATGCATGCTAAGTGCTATATGTATGCTAAGTACATTAAGTATGTTATGTATGTTATGTGTATGCCATGTATATGTTATGTAATGCTTTAGTTTTTGTGAGTTAATGTAATATTGTTGCTTTTTGTTTTACGGCCTAGGAGTTGTACTTACTGGGCCTTAAGCTCATTATTTTAAGTTTGTGATGTAGGTAAGTCGCCTGCCAGCTGATCTGATGCAATAGGGAGTAGCGGTCAAGCAAATGTAAAATCGTGGTATATGGAGCCGCTACGCATTTTGTGTGGTAAACACGTACAAAAGACAATAACAGTTTTCTAAGTAATAGTTTATATGTTTTTGCTTAAAAACAATGTTTTAAATTTGTGTACATAGTTTTGTGTATAAAAAAAAAAAAAATCCGCTGTGTTTTCTAGCTAAGAATGCAAGCATGTTTTAAGTATGTATGTATGTATGTAAGCAAGGGTAACGGCCTACGCTAGGTGGGGCGTTACAAGAGTTGGTATCAGAGCGGTTTCCTCGCGACACGATTTTACAGTTGCCTGACATCGCCTCCACCATTGCAAGTAAGTTTAGATTTAATTGCTTATGTATTGTTTTATGTATATGCTTTATGGTTTATGTTGTTATTGTATGGAGTAGACGCGGCGCCATGGATCCAGTGCAGATCAAGTGGGATCGAGACGCAGTGGTAGCCTTTTACCGCTCGCAGCCAGCATACTTTGACAGTACACGACGATCGATGTCCATAGGGACGTGGCTCTATGATATGGAGCAAACGTTCGCTATGTGCCACATAGAGGAGCACCTGCAAGTTACGCTAGCCAGCCGATGCTTGAGCGGTGACGCCAGGATTTGGTGGGTCACGCTAGGAGAGCCGCAGCTACCCAGCCGCACGTGGGCACACTTTCATGCAGTAGTGATGGCTCGCTACGGACCACTACCCCCCAGAGGACCGGGAGAGCCGATGCGCGACCCCGTGATCTACAGAGACATGAGGCAGGCTCGTTATCAGAGGCTGTCTCAGGACTGGCATGCATATCCAGGAGAGGCTATGAGCCACTACTGTTTGCGGTTCCAGGAGATGATGCTCCCTCATATCCCGCAGGAGATGGCCGATCATGAGTTACAGGCATTGTTACTCATGAGGAGAGGGATACCACAGCACATCCAGCAGTTTGTGCCGACGCCGACTGATCAGATGACTATCGGCAGTTTCTACGATGATATCTTAGAGGCCGAGGAGAAGGCTCAGGCCGAGCCAGCTGCTGAGCATATGCCTGAGGCCCAGGATCCAACAGATGATGATGAGCAGCAGGACCCTCAGTATGAGGTAGGGCCACTAGAGGAGGACCCGATGGACGCGGACGATGACTCCGATGATGATGTCGTCCCGATTGAGCCGCCAGCGCATGAGGATCCACCCGTCATCGTCCTGTCAAGCGATGACGAGGGCGAGATGGACGACGGTGATGCAGCCTACGAGGTATGGGATGACCCTGAGGAGTGGGGTGATCCGGAGGAGTTTCCAGACGAGGATGTACCTGACCCGGTGATTGTGCTTTCAGATTCCGATACCTCGGTCAGCACCGTTGACGACACCGAGTAGGCTAGGGTCGATTTTGTATTTTTCTTTTGCTAGGACCGTTTGTATAGTTTTTGTTTTCGGTTGTTTTGACTGTATATATTTGTAGGATGGCAAGTGGTAGCCACTTCCATCCGAAACTCTGTCCGTTTTATGTAAAAATATGTACATTATGTTGTAAGACAGTATATATTTTGTACAGTATATACTTTTGACATGATATGTACCCTTGATTTTGTACTCAAAGGGACCGTGCGTATCACGGGATATATGATAAGATATGTTATGATGTCATGATATGTTAAGTATGTATGTTATGTTGTATTAAGTAAGTATATGTTATGCTATGATATGAATGTTTATGTGATGTCATGAATGCAATGCATGATAAGATGATATGATAAAATTGTTATGAGAAGAAAGAATATTGTTAATATTTCTTTTTCCTATATTAGGATTATAAAGATGGTTCGCACAAGAGGTAACACCTCTGCCGATGCACCAGAAGATCCGCCGCAGCCGGATATGATGACATTGATGATGAACTTACAGAGACAGCTGCAAGAACAGCAGCAAGAGATGGCAAGGTTTAGGGAGCAATTAGAACGAATGAATCAAGCTCCGCCAGCGCAAGCAGTGCCACAACCGGTTCCGCCAGTACCGCCAGTGGTACCCCCGGTACCAAATGTAAATGTGCAGCCAGAGGCCCAGCCAGCAGCGCCTCAACCTGCAGGAGTCCCAGTAGCACCAGCTGCCGTACCGGCAAATCCACCAGCAGTCCGGGAAGACATGCTATATGAGCGCTTCAGACGCATGAAGGCGCCAGAATTTGAAGGACCGACCGACCCAATAGCTGCAGATAATTGGCTGATTGATATTCAGGTCATTCTGAACTTCATGAGGCTTACAGAGCAGGAAAAGGTTCTATGTGCCTCCTTCGCACTTAAGAAGGATGCAAGGCACTGGTGGACAACGGTAGAAGCACGGAGAGATGTAATGGCCATGACCTAGCAGGATTTTGTTCACGAGTTCCGGACAATGTACTACAACAGAGAAGTCCTCGCAGTTCAGCAGGATGAATTCACGAACTTCCGGCAGGGATCACTATCAGTAATGGACGCGGTTAAGAGGTTCGAGCAGTTAGCTCGTCTATGCCCCAAACTGGTGCCCAATGAAGAAGAGAAGGTTCGAATGATGATGATAATGTTTCGAACAGATATAGCCAAGCTGGTCAGCACTGGCAACAGCCCGCCAGAGACTGTGTCAAATTGTATAAGCAGGGCAGTCAGGGCTGAATACTGGATCAACAAGGATAAAGAAGCAAGAACTCAGATTTTCAAAGCCCGGAAGGAGGAAAAAGCTGCTGCCAAGACTAACCAGCCACGACAAGGTGGGGATACAAACACCAAAGGTCAAGCAAGCGGCTCTGGCCAAAGTCCCAAGCAATCTGGGAAGAAAAAGAAGGGAAACTTCAATGGCCAGGGACAACAAAAGAACTTTCCGCAGAAAAAGAATAACAGGGGCAATGATGGAAATAATGTCACTTATCCCACCTGTGACACCTGCGGAAAGAAGCACCCCGGAGTATGCAGAAAGGGGTCGAATGCTTGCTACCTTTGTGGCAAAGAGGGACACTTTGCCAAGAACTGCACTCAAAACAACCAGAACTCTCAACCCCAGTATCAGAATCAGCAGCAGCAGTACCAAAACCGAAATTCCAATCAGAGGCAGATTCATGCGGTACAAGCTAGGCTGGAGGGACCAGCCATGATTCAAGGCAGGATCGAAGCACCGGAACCCCTTGCCAGAATATATGCTTATACAAAAGGGGATGCGGAGGCAGGGACGTCACATGTGGTGACAGGTCAGATTTCTATCACCACCTATGATGTCATTGCACTATTTGATTCCGGCGCTACGCACTCGTTTATTTCCCTAGAATTTGCCAAGAAGCTAGGAAGCAGTGTTAAGAGAGTAAAACAACCTTTCAATGCTTCTTTACCATCCGGTGAAATTTTGTGGTCCAATTTCTGGATCCAAAATGTTCCCATCTGAATAAATGGCAGAGAATTAATTGCAGATCTCATCGCAATCAAACTTCATGATTTCGATGTGATCTTGGGGATGGACTTTTTGGGGAGATATAACGCCAGGATCGATTGCCGGAGACGCCGTATTTCATTTAGTCCCGACGAAAAGGATGAGTTCAACTTCCAGGGTCAGCCCAGAAATTCCACCACCAAGATGGTGTCAGTCATAAAGGCCTGGAAAATGTTAGCTAATGGGTGTCAAGGATATTTAGCTAACATAGTGGATAAGAGGCAAGAAAAGGAACTGGCGCCAGAAGATGTTCCTATTATCAGGGAATATGTGGACGTATTCCCAGAAGAATTGCCAGGATTGCCTCCAGAGCGGGAGATTTCTTTTGAAATCGAGTTGATACCCGGAGCTGCACCGGTATCAAAAGCTCCATACAGGATGGCACCCGCAGAGCTCAGGGAGCTTCAAGTGCAACTACAAGAGTTGTTGGACAAAGGGTTCATCAAGCAAAGCTATTCTCCTTGGGGAGCACCTGTCCTGTTCGTAAAGAAAAAGGATGGATCGTTGCGAATGTGTATAGACTACAGAGAGTTGAACAAGATCACCATCAAGAACAAATATCCCCTCCCGAGGATAGATGATCTGTTCGACCAGCTCAGGGGAGCCACAGTCTTCTCAAAGATTGATCTGCGTTCAGGCTATCATCAACTCCGGATTAAAGAATCAGACGTCTCGAAGACAGCCTTCAGGACTCGTTACGGGCACTATGAGTTTTTGGTAATGCCCTTTGGATTGACAAATGCCCCAGCTGCATTTATGGATCTGATGAACCGAGTATTCAGGGACTACTTGGATAAGTTTGTGATCGTTTTTATCGATGACATCCTGATTTACTCAAGGTCCCAGGAAGAACATGAGCAGCACCTAAGGCTGATAATGGAGATGTTGAGACAGCATCAGCTGTATGCCAAATTCACGAAGTGTGAATTTTGGCTGGAGAAAGTTCATTTCTTGGGGCACGTTGTGACGAAGGAAGGAATCTCTGTAGATCCAACTAAGGTGGAAGCAGTTAGCTCGTGGCCAGTACCCAGGAATGTCACGGAGATTAGAAGTTTTCTTGGGTTGGCAGGATACTACAGGAGATTCGTAGAAGGATTCTCCAAGATAGCAGCACCTCTTACAGCTCTCACTCGGAAGGAGAAGAAGTACGAGTGGACTCAGAAATGTCAGGAGAATTTCCAAGAGCTTAAAAGGAAACTGACAGGCGCGCCTGTGCTGATTATTCATGATGTCGAAGCAGGAAATTTTGTAATATACAGTGACGCTTCCAAGAACGGACTTGGAGCGGTATTGATGCAGAACGGGAGGGTAGTGGCCTATGCTTCCCGACAGCTGAAGAACCATGAAAGGAACTACCCTACCCACGACTTGGAATTAGCTGCTGTAGTCTTCGCCCTCAAGATTTGGAGACATTATTTATACGGGAATAAGTGTGAGATCTACACTGACCACCAGAGTCTCAAGTATATTTTTACTCAAAAGGAGTTAAATATGAGGCAAAGACGGTGGTTAGAACTGGTGAAGGATTATGACTGTGAAATCCTATACCATCCTGGGAAGGCAAACAGGGTGGCAGACGCACTAAGTCGGAAGTCAGTTGGCATGCTGATGTCTATTGGAGCACTTCCTAAGCCTTTGCAGAAGGAAATAGTGGATTTCAACATCGAAATGATAACGGGGAGATTGTCTTCACTTGTTCTCAAGTCTGATCTACTAGACGTCATCAAGGCACACCAAAGAAATGACTCTTCACTGTTGAAAGCCAGACTTTTTAGTGAGAAGGGTAACGAATTCAGAATATCTGATGACGGCATACTCCATTTTAGAGGGAGAATCTGCGTTCCTGACGTGAAGAATTTGAAGGAACGAATCATGTCAGAGGCACACCAAACACCGTATTCAGTACATCCAGGAGCTTCCAAGATGTACAAGGATCTTAAAGAGACCTACTGGTGGCCAAACATGAAGAATCAGGTAGCAGAATATGTGTCAAAGTGCCTAACTTGTCAGAAAGTTAAGGCCGAACACCGACTTCCAGGAGGAGAGTTACAGAAGATCGAACTTCCGGAATGGAAATGGGAGCAAATCACGATGGATTTTGTCGTCGGATTACCCAGAACCTCGAGTGGAAACGATACGATTTGGGTCATTGTAGACCGACTGACCAAATCGGCGCACTTTATTGCGATTAAAGCCACACACTCCGTGGAGAAATTAGCAGGAATTTACGTGGCTCAAGTCGTCAGATATCACGGAATTCCAAGATCGATCATTTCTGATCGTGACGGGCGTTTCACGTCGCGGTTTTGGATGAGTGTTCACGCTGCAATGGGGTCAAGACTGAAGTTTAGTACTGCCTTTCACCCCCAAACCGACGGACAATCCGAGAGAACCATACAGACTTTAGAAGACATGTTGAGGTCATGCGTCCTAGATTTCAAGGGAAATTGGGATGAAAAGCTGTCATTAATAGAATTCTCCTACAACAACAGCTATCATGCCTCGATAGAGATGGCTCCGTTCAAAGCACTGTATGGAAGGAAGTGCCGATCGCCGATTCATTGGCAATAAGTCGGACAGAAGCAGCTGCAGACCACCGATTTCATAGAAAAGACCTCCGAGGACATTAAGAAGATCAAAGAAAGACTTGATATAGCTTTTAGCCGACAGAAGAGCTATGCAGATAAACGCCGAAGGCCGCTAGAGTTCCAGGTTGATGATGCCGTTTTCATCAAAATTGCTCCAATGAAAGGAGTAATGCGGTTCGGTAAGAAGGGAAAACTCAGTCCGAGGTACACAGGGCCATTTAAGATTCTTGAAAGGATTGGAAAAGTCGCGTATAGGCTTGCTTTACCGCCAGAGTTAGCCTCAATGCACGACGTATTCCACGTTTCGATGCTGAAAAAGTACGTTCCAGATCCTTCTCACGTGCTCAGCCAGGAACCAGTAGAGGTTCAGACCAATCTGACATATGAAGAAAAGCCTGTTAGAATCCTCGATAGAGAGAGTAAGGTTTTGAGGAACAAAGTTATACCTATGGTTAAAGTTTTATGGCGAAACCATAAGGTTGAGGAAGCGACATGGGAGCCAGAGGATGCGATGAGGAAAGACTACCCAGAGTTGTTCTAATTTTCGAGGACGAAAATTTTTAAGGAGGGTAGATTGTAATATCTGGTTTCCATGCTAGCAATTCTTTGTAAAGAATTAAACATGTGCAGTTTATGCAATTATATGAAAAAGTTCAGTTCAGAACTTTCATGTGTGTATTATGGGCTTTTTAAAGCTTAAAAAGGCTCAAAACTGATTTTTCAGACAATAAGAGGTGAAAACTGATCATTTGATGGAAAGTCAAAATTTTGACCGAAAAGTCAACCGTTGACCCGAAAAGTCAACGTTTGACCAAAATGGTCGAAATTAAGAATCATGAATTTTAAGATCAGTTTTTCACGAAAAAGACTACCGAAACTCATTTTTTATTAACAGATAATGAAAATGAGACTTCGGATATCCTATTTTAAAATCAGGCGATTTTTCTAAGCTCATAGGGCAAAAAGGGTTTGAGAAAACAAGAAAAAGATTTTTCGACCCGATTTTCCGACGGCACGTCAAAAATCCAAAAACTATAAAATAATATTTACAGTGTTGGAATTTAAATTTTTGAACTCAACGTTTCAAGATTTTCAGTCAAAAACTCAAGCTTTTTGTTCAAGAAAACTCTAGAACACTTTGATCTTATCTTCAAGATGTGGTGGCCCAATCCTAGTGTGACACATGTCCAAGACAACTCATCCTTAGTTGTCTTGCACTCCCTCATGGCCGGCCACTACCCCTCCACAAGGCTAAACTTTTAAAAATTTGGGGGCCAAAATTGAATTAACAAAAGCTCTCAAAGAGCTCTATAAATAGAGCTCCTTCTCCTTAATCCATTTTATTTAGAAAAGCTAGCAAAACTCTTGCAATTTCTCCACTCAAAATCCGAGAGAGAGACCAAGCCAAGTTCGAAAATTTTGACAGCCAAAGTTCATCTTCTTACTTCGGGTGGCTTAGGGAAACCGAGGGAGAGGAGAGAAAAATTTTCTGGGCAGTTTTCAGCCCTTGGCCGTGAGTTTTGGGTGCAGGGGAACCGAGTGAAAGCCAAAATTTTTCAAGGGAAAAGTGAGGGCTAAGCTTCGGGTGAGCTAACCGAGCCTTAGGGTGAGTTTGGTGAGTGTTTTGGAGGCTAATTTTGCCTCTAGCAAGCCTCGGGTTTGTAAGGAAGAAAGAGAGAAAAATTTTTCCCAACTTTGGTTCAAGTGGCCTAGTGGCCGAGCAAGCCAAGGAAATCAGCCAAAGGGACCATCGGCTTGGTGTTGGTGCACCACAAGGAACAGCCGTGAGCTAGGAACCAAGGGGCAGCCATAGGACCATTCGGTTTGTCCAAAACCTAAGGGCCGAAATCCACCAAATTGAGGTAAAACCCTAAACGTTTTCTCAAATTTTAAATTGATTTTTAAAGCTTTGATTTATGTGTATTTGAGTGCCAAAAAGTTGTAAGGGCATAAGCCCATGTGTGATTTTATTTGCTGCCCTATGTGCTTATGGTTGCCGTGTGTATGTGCTAGTGAGGCCGAGTGACTTGGCTAGCCCAGCCATGGGCTGTTTTGTGTGCATGTGTGTGACCGAGTGGGCTGGTGAGGCTAGCCGGGAGCTTGGCTAGTGCAGCTGAGTGTGTGTGGCTGTGTGTGTGTGCTTGTGGCCGTGTATGCTTGTGGCCGAGTGGCCTAGTGAGGCTAGCCGAGTGGTTAGGTGGACCTGTGAGATCTAGTTTTTCATGTGACTAGCTTCTGTAAAGACTTGAATGTAAATAGTACATGCAATTTCATGAAAAAGCTTGTTTCAGAGCTCTAATATGTGTTATGAGTTTTTATAGCTTAATAAAACTCAAAAATGACTGTTCGAAGAAGCAAATAGCCTTTTTGAACAATAAGAAGTGAAACCGACTCGATTCCACAAAAGTCAAAATTTTGACCGAAAAAGTCAACTGTTGACCGAAAAGTCAAAGTTGGACCAAAATGGCCAAAATTATGACGAAGGAATTTCAAGATCTGCGTTTTACGAAAAATAATGCAGGAACTAATTTTTATGACAGTTAGAAACTAAAACCACCTTAGAAAAATCAAGCACGCCACAGTAAGTCACGAGGCAGAAGGATTTGAGAAAAGATCTTCAATCCGATTTTTTTTGACTGAAATTATGAAAAATCCAAACTGTAAAATAATTATTACAGTATTGGAATTTAAATTTTTACAGTCAAAGTTTCAAAGATTTTTATCCAAACAAGCCCTAAATTTTAAGATATCTCACAAAAAAATTAATATTTTATTCAAAGTGAGATGTGTTGGACCAATCACAAGAGGACACCTAGCCTTGCCAACTCACCATGAGTTGTCTTGCACCCTCCATAGAATTCGGACACCTTGCATGCTAGAAGGCCAAAAATTGCAAAATTTTGGGGCCAAAATCCTATTCTCAAAAGTCCTCCAAGTTGTCTATAAAAGGGGGGCTGATTTCTCTATTCATTTTTATTAGAAAAAGCAACTAAGTTCTTGCAAATTTTCAGCACAAAAATCCGAGAGAGAAAGGGTGAGAGATCAGAAAAATTTTCTAAGTCCAAGCCAAGCAATCTTGCTTCGGGTAGCTAGGAAACCGAGAGGAGAGAAAAGAAAAATTTTTCTGCAGCTCCAACAGCCTTGTTGCCGTGGGTTTGGAGCAGGGGAAACACAAGGGAAAACCAAAATTTTGGGGTAGAAATTAGGGTTTAAGGTTCGGGTTTGATTGGTGAGCAAGAGAGTGAGTTTTGAGCAAAGTTTTGGAGCTTGATTTCAACTCCAAGCAGCCCTCGGGTTTGAGTGAGGAAAGGGAGAAAAAAATTCAGATTTGGGGCTAAACTTCCTTGAGTGTCCGAACAAGGAGAGGAGACCCTAAAGGAGCCAAAAATCTGATTTTTGGTGCGTGGGGAGTGAGCAGTCGAGCCCTTGAACCAAGTGGTGCAAGCAGGATTTTTCGGGTCATCCAAACCCTAAGCCGAAAGTCCCATCTTGTGAGGTAAAATTTTTAAAAGCTTTTCACAAGTTTAAATGAGTTTTTAAGCATGTGATTTACGTGTATTTCATGCAAAAATTGTGTAAGAGCATAAGCTCCTATGTGTGTTTTTATGGCTGCCTTTAGTGTGCTTGTGTGCTTAGTGTTTGGTTAGGTTGATTCTAGGTGTGGTTTGGTTTATGTTTATGCTCATAAATTATGCTATGTGCTTGATATGCTAGATTTGCATGTTAGGGTTTGATGTAGGTAATATGTCCCCAAATTAGGTTAAGTAGATTTATGCATGTATGTGATGTTTTTATGAACCAAGATGCATGTTTGGTGTGATGTATGCTAAGTTAGTGGATATGCAACCCTAGGATAGAAGTTCGGATTTTTGGGTTGCAAAGATCACATGGGCTGTATGATAGGGTTAAGGGACGTTAGAATGCGCTGCATGTTTGATGATTATCTCCCGATGTGGGCGGTCGAGTTAGAACCCGCGATTTAGGACGTAACAATAAATGTAAGAACCAAAACTAGCTCTCGGGTTCCAGGGAGCAGTTTCGGTAAAACACGGATTACAGGCCTTTAGAGGCCGAATGGGCAAAAAGTTAAAACACGAAAGTTGTAGACTAGGTTGTTTCCTAGCGGCCAACGCGACCAGTTTTCCAAAATAAGGCTCCAACAGCCTTCTTTTTCAAGGAAACCCGATAGAGGTCTGTAAGACTCGGTTTTCAAAGTTAATCACGTTTTCAATTAAAAACTGGTACCAATCGGTACAGAATCTGAAATTTCTCAAAACATGAAAGTTTTAGAACTCTATGAGGGCTAGAACTTTCATGAAGAAAACATTTTCAAATTCGAAACCGATTTTTAACTATAAAATGAAATGTCAAAACTGCGCAGGGATCCAAGAGTTTCTGTGCAGGATTTTATAGAACCCTTTAGGAAAAACGTTTTTCGGGCTAAACACGTTGTTTCAAGTAAGGAAACTGTCCCAAAAGCAGTTTCCGACCCCCAAATGTTTTATGAAATTATAAGGCAGGATTTACGAATTTTTACGAAAAAGTTGATAAGATTAAGATTTTTAAGCTAAGTGTTTTTATGAAGCAAAAATGATAAGTTAAGGTTTTTAAAAGAAAATGGTTTCTAAGCTAAGGTTTTCAAAGCAAATGGATTTTAAGCTAAGTGTTCAAGGCAATGATAAGACGCATGATAACCGGGAATCTATACCCGAGTTATCGGGACGTAAGTCCCACAATCCTCAAGTAAGCCGAATAGGGATTCACGTTAAGGATCACAAGGGTTAACCTTGGTTGACCCATAAATTGTTGATCAAAGCCCAAGGGTTGACGTTCATCTAACCCGACATGTTTTCTATATGGGCTAAGTGTATGAAAAGGATATCCAACGTATCTTTTTAGATCATGATGTATGATCTATAAGACTACTAAGGTAGTCACCCTTATGTATGCATGGTTTATGTTAGGGGGGACATATCACCGAAAAACCTACATGATATAGATTAGAAATCTCATGTACGTCCTTCGATCGAGCAGGAGGGATTCTGCAATTAAAGCTCGAGGAGGAGTAAGACAAGCAGCACAAGGATAGACGGTAAGTACAACACCGTCTACAGCATAAGCTACTAGTATATATTACTAGATGTCTATGATGTGTTATGTGCTATGTGTTAGTTAACATGTATGCAATATAATTATGTTATGAATATGATTATTATGCTAGGGCATAAATAATAGAATCAAAAAGGTGACAACAGAATGTATGTTCACTATAGTAAGAATAAGTAAGTTAATAAGCGATGTGTCGTACCACCCACGCCAGGTTGGGTTGGATTGTGGATTGAGTTGGATAAGGTTTGGCCGCCCCAACCAATTCATAGTCGCGCGCCGGTTACGAACACACGAGGTAAGGGCCCATAATGAGTAGAGATAAGAAAGCATAATATGGTCAATACTTGCTATGTGTATTTCCTGTTTATGCTATATTTTCTTTACGGCTTAAGAGTTGTACTTACTGAGCTTTAGCTCACGGTTTGAGTTTATGCTGTAGGTAAGGAACCAGCTATATGAAAAAGATGCAAGATGGAGTAGCGAGCCAAGGGACTGTGAATGAGTGGATTATGGGTATCGCTACGTGTTTTGTGATTTTATGTAAATTATGAAATATTTTATATTAACCGGTAATTAATATACTAGTATGCAAAAACAGTATGACTTTATGTTTATAGTGTTTTGTCAATGCTATAAAAAAAAAAAAAAAAAAAAATTTCCGCTGTGTTTTTCAATCAATGGGTTTAAGTCTATTTTACGAATGTATGTTAAGTAAGCAAGGTAACGGCCTACGCTAGGTGGGGCGTTACAAGGTTTGGTATCAGAGCGGTTCCCTTGCGACACGAATTCACAGTTACCTGACATCGCCTCCATCATTGCAAGTAAGTTTAGATTTCTTTCTTATATGCTATATGGTTTTATGCTATAGTGTTTATGGTTATGTTACGTGATATAGACGTGGTATCATGGAGACGACGCAAGTAAAGAGGGATCGGGATGCTGTAGTCTCTTTCTACCGATCGCAGCCTCAGTACTTCGACAGCACTAGACGATCAGTATCGATCAGTATATGGCTTCATGACATGGAGCAGATCTTCATGATGTGCCACATCGAGGAGCACTTACAGGTCACCCTAGCCAGCCGATGTCTGATTGGTGATGCTAGGATATGGTGGGTTACATTGGGAGAGCCGCAGCTACCTAGCCGTACTTGGGCACATTTCCGTGCAGCTATAGTGAACAGATATGGTCCACTTCCAGCACGAGGAGCTGATGAGCCGATGCGTGATCCTGCGATATATAAGGATATGCGACTTACTCGCTATCAGATGATGTCACAGGACTGGCACGCCTATCCAGGGGAGACTATGGTCCATTATTGCTGGAGATTCCAGGAGACGATGCTTCCTTACATCCCCCAGGATATACCAGAGCCCGAGCTACAGGCGTTGATGCTCCTACGGAATGGAGTACCGACACACATCAGACAGTCGGTACCATCACCCCGCCGTGAGATGACCGTGGGTAGCTACACTGATGATATACTAGCAGCGGAGACGATAGCTCAGACCGTACCTGCCGCTGATCATGCAGATGAAGCCCAGGATCCCGTTGCTGACGATGCTGGAGATGAGGATCCACAGTATGAGGTAGGGCCCGAGGATCCGCAGTACGAGGTCGGACCCGAGGAGCCAGTACCGGAGATGCCTGTTCCAAGAGGCAAAGGACCCGATGGACGAGGAGAACACTTCTGACGACGATGTTATACCGATAGATCCACCGGAACAGGAAGACCCTCCCGTTGTCGACATTTCCAGTAACGATGAGGACGACATGGACGACGAGGATGATCCTGAGGAGTTTCCACTTGACGATCCCGACGAGCCAGTGGATGATGACGCGCCTGCACCCGTAGTAGTCCTTTCCGACACCGATACGTCCGCGAGCACCCTCGACGACACTAGTTAGACTAGGGCCGATTTCGCGTTTTGTTTTTCTTTTGATAGGACGATTACAGTATATGTATTCGGATATTAGGTTGTACATATATGTAGGATGAGAAAGTGTTAGACACATCCATCCGAAGTTCTGCCCGTAAATATGGAAATATGTGCAGTACGATGTATTTTAGAATATATAAGGTATGATGATGTACTTTTGTTTATTGTACAAAAAGAGACCGTGTGTTCACAGGATATATGAAAGTTATGTTATGATGTTACACGATATGTCAAGTATGTATGAAGTATGATGATATGATGTTATGTTATGCTATGTTATGGTATGTATGTTGATATGTATGAAATGTATGATAAGTTTATTAGCTTATGATAATGCCTGTTTCCTATAGTAGGAATATAAGCATGGTACGAACAAGAGGCAACGCAGCCGCAGATCCGCCCCAGCCGGATCTAGTGACTCTTATGACGAATTTGCAACAGCAAATGCTGCAGCAACAACAAGAGATGGCTAGATTCCGCGAACAGTTAGAACGTATGAATCCAGCACCCCCAGCACAAGCAGCTCCACAGCCAGTGCCTCCAGTGGTACCTCAGGTACCTAATGTTCAACCGGAAGTCCCTCCGTATGTTCCAATGGCACCAGCTGCCATGCCGGTAGATCCGCCAGCGATACGAGAAGACCTGCTATATGAACGTTTCAGAAGGATGAAGGCACCCGAGTTTGAGGGGCCTACAGATCCAATGGCCGCGGATAATTGGCTTATCGATATCCAGGTCATTCTAGACTTTATGAGGCTGACAGAGCAGGAGAAGGTACTATGCGCATCCTTCGCTCTTAAGAAGGACGCTAGACATTGGTGGATTACGGTACAGATGAGGAGAGACGTTACGGCTATGTCCTGGCAAGACTTTGAGTACGAGTTTCGCTCGATGTACTACAACAGAGAAGTCCTTGCCGTACAACAGGACGAGTTTATAAACTTCCGACAGGGATCTATGACAGTTCTGGACGCAATCAGAAGATTCGAGCAACTGGCTCGTTTATGTCCAAAACTGGTACCGAATGAAGAGGAGAAGGTGCGACTGATGATGAGAATGTTCCGCACGGGACATTGCGAAGCAAGTCAGTGCCGGCAGTAGTCCACCTGAAACAGTGTCAGACTGTGTCAGCAGAGCCGTCAGGGCTGAGTACTGGATTAATCGGGACAAGGAAGCTAGAGCCCAGATTTTCAAGTCCAGGAAGGAAGAGAAGTCTGCTGCTAAGTCGACACAACCTCGACAGACTACGGAATCAAGTAATAGAGGACAAGCAAGCAACCCCGGACAAAGCCCCAAGCAATCTGGGAAGAACAAACGGAAAGGGAATTTTAACAACCAGGGGCAACAGAAAAATTTCCAACAGAAGAGGAATAACCGGGGAAATGATGGCAACAATGTCTCCTACCCTACATGTGAGACTTGTGGGAAGAAACACCCAGGAGTCTGTAGGAAGGGATCCAACGCTTGCTACATCTGTGGTAAAGAGGGACATTTTGCGAAGAACTGCCCTCAGAATAACCAGCAACAGCAGTATCAGAATCAGCAACCACAGTATCAGAATCGCAACTCCAACCAACGGCAGATACACGCAGTACAAGCTAGATTGGAAGGACCTGCGACAGTGATAGGCAGACTGGAAGCCCCAGAACCCCAAGCGAGGATCTATGCCTATACAAAGGGAGATGCGGAAGCTGGAACATCACATGTGGTGACAGGTCAGATCTCTATCGCCACTTATGATGTGATTGCACTTTTCGATTCTGGCGCTACGCATTCGTTCATATCCTTGGAACTTGCTCAGAAGTTAGGAGACAGTGTTAATAGGATAAGACAACCCTTCAGTGCTTCTTTACCATCTGGTGAAATTTTGTGGTCCAATTCCTGGATCCAAAATGTTCCTGTTATCATCAATGGCAGAGAATTAGCTGTAGATCTCATCGTAATCAAACTCCATGATTTCGATGTGATCTTGGGGATGGATTTCTTAGGCAGACACGACGCTAGGATTGACTGCCGAAGACGCCGGATAACGTTCAACCTAGGCGAGAAGGATGAGTTTAACCTTCCATGGGCAATCTCGGAATTCCACCACTAAGCTCGTATCAGCTGTAAGAGCCTGGAAGATGTTAGCTAGTGGATGTCAAGGATACCTAGCGAACATGGTGGATAAGAAGCAAGAAAAGGAGTTGATGCCGGAAGACGTTCCCATCATCAGAGAATATGTGGACGTGTTTCCAGAAGAATTACCAGGACTGCCGCCAGAACGTGAGATCTCGTTCGAGATCGAGTTACTACCAGGAGTAGCACCGGTATCGAAGGCACCGTACAGAATGGCACCTGCAGAACTCAGGGAGCTTCAGATGCAGTTACAAGAGCTTTTAGATAAGGGGTTTATCAAGCAGAGCCACTCTCCGTGGGGAGCACCTGTTTTGTTTGTAAAGAAGAAAGATGGATCGCTCCGTATGTGCATCGATTACCGAGAGTTGAACAAGATCACGATTAAGAACAAATATCCTCTCCCAAGGATAGATGATCTGTTCGACCAGCTTAGGGGAGCGATAGTGTTTTCGAAGATTGACTTGCGATCAGGCTATCATCAACTTCGGATCAAGGAGTCAGATGTGTCCAAGACAGCTTTCAGAACGCGTTATGGGCACTACGAATTCTTGGTCATGCCCTTTGGACTAACCAATGCCCCAGCAGCCTTCATGGATTTAATGAACCGAGTGTTTAAGGACTTCCTGGACAAATTCGTGATCGTCTTCATTGATGACATTCTGATCTACTCGAGGTCCCAGGAAGAGCATGAGCAGCACTTGAGGCTAGTACTGCAAATGTTGAGACAACACCAGCTGTATGCTAAATTCACGAAATGTGAATTTTGGCTAGAAAAAGTTCACTTTTTGGGGCACGTGGTGACGAAAGAAGGAATTTCTGTAGACCCTACGAAAGTGGAAGCAGTTAGCTCGTGGCCAGCACCCAGAAACGTCACAGAGATTAGAAGTTTTCTTGGGTTAGCAGGGTACTATAGAAGATTCGTCGAAGGATTTTCGAAGATAGCAGCACCTCTTACAGCTCTCACTCGGAAGGAGAAGAAGTACGAGTGGACGCAGAAATGTGAAGAAAATTTCCAGGAGCTTAAGAGGAATTGACAAGTGCACCTGTGCTGATAATTCCTGATGTAGAAGCAGGAAATTTCGTGATTTACAGTGACGCTTCTAAAAATGGATTAGGAGCTGTCTTGATGCAGAATGGGAAGGTAGTTGCCTACGCGTCGCGTCAATTGAAGAATCATGAAAGGAACTACCCTACTCATGATATGGAGCTAGCAGCAGTGGTCTTCGCCCTCAAGATATGGAGACACTATCTGTATGGGAATAAATGCGAAATCTACACCGACCATCAGAGTCTCAAGTATATTTTTACTCAGAAGGAGTTAAATATGAGGCAAAGACGGTGGTTGGAACTCGTAAAGGATTATGATTGTGAAATCCTCTACCACCCTGGAAAAGCTAACAGGTAGCAGATGCATTAAGTAGGAAGTCAGTAGCCACGCTGATGTCCATTGAAGCACTTCCTAAGCCTCTACAGAAGGAGATCGCTGATTTCAACATGAAGTAATAACAGGAAGGTTATCTTCGCTTACCTTAAAGTCTGATCTGCTAGACTTCATTAAGGCCCATCAAGAAAATGACTCTTCTTTGTTGAAGGCTCGTTTGTTTAGTGAGAAGGGCACAGAGTTCAAGACTTCCGACGATGGTATACTCCACTTCAAAGGAGGATTTGTGTTCCAAACGTGAAGGGTTTGAAGGAGCGCATAATGGCAGAGGCACACCAAACGCCATATTCCGTACATCCAGGAGCTACCAAGATGTACAAGGATCTCAGGGAGACCTACTGGTGGCCGAATATGAAGAATCAAGTTGCAGAATTTGTGTCAAAATGCCTAACTTGTCAGAAAGTTAAGGCTGAACACAGGCATCCGGGAGGAGAATTACAGAAGATAGAGCTTCCGGAGTGGAAATGGGAGCAGATTACGATGGATTTTGTAGTCGGACTGCCTAGAACTACGAGTGGAAACGACACGATTTGGGTGTAGTAGATCGTTTGACCAAGTCAGCCCACTTCGTTGCGATTAAAGCTACCCACTCAGTGGAAAGATTGGCGCAGATTTACGTAGCTCAGATCGTCAGACTGCATGGAATTCCAAAATCAATCATTTCGGACCGCGATGGACGTTTCACGTCACGATTTTGGATGAGCGTACACGCAGCCATGGGATCAAGATTGAAGTTTAGCACAGCATTTCACCCTCAAACGGATGGTCAGTCAGAGAGAACTATCCAGACTTTGGAGGATATGTTGAGGTCGTGCGTCCTAGATTTCAAGGGAAATTGGGATGAAAAGCTACCACTGATCGAATTTTCCTACAACAACAGCTATCATGCCTCAATTGGAATGGCTCCATTTGAAGCGTTGTATGGACGAAAATGTAGATCGCCAGTTCACTGGCAAGAAGTCGGACAAAAGCAGTTGCAAACGACGGACTTCATTGAAAAGACCTCCGAAGATATTCAGAAGATTAAGCAGAGACTCGACGTAGCGTTTAGCCGACAGAAAAGCTATGCGGACAAGCGTCGACGACCATTAGAATTTCAAGTTGGTGATGCTGTTTTCATCAAAATTGCTCCTATGAAGGGAGTAATGCGATTTGGCAAGAAGGGAAAGCTCAGTCCAAGGTATACGGGACCGTTCGAAATCCTCAAGAGGATTGGAAAGGTTGCGTATAAGCTCGCCTTGCCGCCAGAATTAGCTTCCATGCACGATGTTTTCCACGTTTCAATGCTCAAGAAGTATGTTCCAGATCCTTCACACGTGCTTAGTCAAGAACCAGTGGAGGTTCAGACAGATTTAACCTACGAAGAGAAGCCTGTACGAATTCTTGATAGAGAAGATAAGGTCCTAAGGAATAGAATTATTCCTATGGTCAAGGTTTTATGGCGAAACCATAGTGTTGAAGAAGCAACATGGGAACTAGAGGATGCTATGAAGAAGAACTACCCCGAGTTGTTCTAATTTTCGAGGACGAAAATTTTTAAGGAGGGTAGATTGTGAGATCTAGTTTTTCATGTAACTAGCTTCTGTAAAGACTTGAATGTAAATAGTACATGCAATTTCATGAAAAAGCTTGTTTCAGAGCTCTAATATGTGTTATGAGTTTTTATAGCTTAATAAAACTCAAAAATGACTGTTCGAAGAAGCAAATAGCCTTTTTGAACAATAAGAAGTGAAACCGACTCGATTCCACAAAAGTCAAAATTTTGACCGAAAAAGTCAACTGTTGACCGAAAAGTCAAAGTTGGACCAAAATGGCCGAAATTATGACGGAGGAATTTTAAGATCTGCGTTTTACGAAAAATAATGCAGGAACTAATTTTTATGACAGTTAGAAACTAAAACCACCTTAGAAAAATCAACACGCCACAATAAGTCACGAGGCAGAAGGATTTGAGAAAAGATCTTCAATCCGATTTTTTTGACTGAAATTATGAAAAATCCAAACTGTAAAATAATTATTACAGTATTGGAATTTAAATTTTTACAGTCAAAGTTTCAAAGATTTTTATCCAAACAAAGCCTTAAATTTTAAGATATCTCAAAAGAAATAATATTTTATTCAAAGTGAGATGTGTTGGACCAATCACAAGAGGACACCTAGCCTTGCCAACTCACCATGAGTTGTCTTGCACTCTCACCAACCTCCGGACACCTAGCATGCCAAAGGCCAAAAATTTGAAAATTTTGGGGTCAAAATCCTATTTTAAAAGTCTCAAGTTGTCTATAAAAGGGGGTTTCTCTATTCATTTTAATTGAAAAATGCAACTAAGTTCTTGCAATTTTCAGCACAAAAATCCGAGAGAGAAGGGAGAGAGATCAGAAAAATTTTCAAGTCCAAGCCATTCATCTTGCTTCGGGTAGCTAGGAACCGAGTGGAAGAAAAGAAAATTTTTCTGCAGCCCTTGCAGCCTTGTTGCCGTGGGTTTGGAGCAGGGGAAACACAAGGGAAAACCAAAATTTTGGGGTAGAAATTAGGGTTAAGGTTCGGGTTTGATTGGTGAGCAAAGAGTGAGTTTGTGCAAGTTTTGGAGCTTGATCCACTCCAAGCAGCCCTCGGGTTTGAGTGAGAAAAGAGAGAAAAAAATTTCAGATTTGGGGCTAAACTTTCTTGAGTGACCGAGCAAGGAGAGGAGACCCAAAGGAGCCAAAAATTTGATTTTTGGTGCGTGGAGTGAGCAGCCGAACCCTTGAACCAAAGGGAGCAAGCAGATTTTTTCGGGTCATCCAAACCCTAAGCCGAAAATCCCATCTTGTGAGGTAAAATTTTTAAAAGCTTTTCACAAGTTTAAATGAGTTTTTAAGCATGTGATTTACGTGTATTTCATGCAAAATTGTGTAAGAGCATAAGCTCCTATATGTGTTTTGATGGCTGCCTCTATGTGCTTGTGTGCTTAGTGTTTGGTTAGGTTGATTCTAGGTGTGGTTTGGTTTATGTTTATGCTCATAATTTGTTCTATGTGCTTGATATGCTAGATTGGCATGTTAGGGTTTGATGTAGGTAATATGTCCCCAAATTAGGTTAAGTAGTTTTATGCATGTGTGTTATGTTTTTATGAACCAAAATGCATGATTGGTGTGATGTATGTTAAGCTAGTGGATATGCAACCCTAGGATAGGAGTTCGGATTTTTTGGGTTGCAAAGATCACATGGGCTGTATGATAGGGTTAAGGGACGTTAGAATGCGCTGCATGTTTGATGATTATCTCCCGATGTGGGCGGTCGAGTTAGAACCCGCGATTTAGGACGTAACAAGAAATGTAAGAACCAAAACATGCTCTCGGGTTCCAGGGGGCTGTTTCGGTAAAACACGGATTACAGGCCTTTAGAGGCCGAATGGGCAAAAAGTTAAAACACGAAAGTTGTAGACTAGGTTGTTTCCTAGCGGCCAACGCGGCCAGTTTTCCAAAATAAGGCTCCAACAGCCTTCTTTTACAAGGAAACCCGATAGAGGTCTGTAGGACTCGGTTTTCAAAGTTAATCTCGTTTTCAATTAAAAACTGGTACCAATCGGTACAGAATCAGAAATTTCTCAAAACATGAAAGTTTTAGAACTCTTTGAGGGCTAGAACTTTCGTGAAGAAAACATTTTCAAATTCGAAAGCGATTTTTAACTATAAACTGAAATGTCAAAACTGCGCAGGAATCCAAGAGTTTCTGTGCAAGATTTTATAGAACCCTTTAGGAAAAACGTTTTTCGAGCTAATCACGTTGTTTCAAGTATGGAAACTGTCCCAAAAGCAGTTTCCGACCCCCAAATGATTTATGAAATTATAAGGCAGGATTTACGAATTTTTACGAAAAAGTTGATAAGATTAAGTTTTAAATGCTAAGTGTTTTTATGAAGAAAGAAAGGTAAGTTAAGATTTTCAAAGAAAATGGTTTCTAAGTTAAGGTTTTCAAAGTAAATGGATTTTAAGCTAAGTGTTCAAGCAATGTTAAGACGCATGATAACCGGGAATCTATACCCGAGTTATCGGGACTTAGATCCCACAATCCTCAAGTAAGCCGAATAGGGATTCACGTTAAGGATCACAAGGGTTAACCTTGGTTGACCCATAAATTGTTGATCAAAGCCCAAGGGTTGATGTTAATCTAACCCGACATGTTTCTATATGGCTAAGTGTATGAAATGGATATCCAACGTATCTTTTAGATCATGTCATGATCATAAGACTACTAAGGTAGTCACCCTTATGTATGCATGGTTTATGTTAGGGGGGACATATCACCGAAAACCCACATGATTAGATTAGAAATCTCATGTACGTCCTTCGATCGAGCAGGAGGGATTCTGCAATTAAAGCTCGAGGAGGAGTAAGACAAGCAGCACACGGATAGACGGTAAGTACAACACCGTCTACAGCATAAGCTACTAGTATATATTACTAGATGTCTATGATGTGTTATGTGCTATGTGTTAGATAACATGTATGCATATAATTATGTTATGAATTGATTATTATGCTAGGGCATAAATAATAGAATAAAAAGGTGACAACAGAATGTATGTTCACTATAGTAAGAATAAGTAAGTTAATAAGCGATGTGTCGTACCACCCACGCCAGGTTGGGTTGGACTGTGGATTGAGTTGGATAAGGTTTGGCCGCCCCAACCAATTCATAGTCGCGCGCCGGTTACGAACACACGAGGTAAGGGCCCATAATGAGTAGAGATAAGAAAGCATAACATGGTCAATACTTGCTATGTGTATTTCCTGTTTATGCTATGTTTTCTTTACGGCTTAAGAGTTGTACTTACTGAGCTCTAGCTCACGGTTTTGAGTTTATGCTGTAGGTAAGGAACCAGCTATCTGAAAAAGATGCAAGGTGGAGTAGCGAGCCAAGGGACTGTGAATGAGTGGATTATGGGTATCGCTACGTGTTTTGTGATTTTATGTAAATTATGAAATATTTTATATTAACTGGTAATTAATATACTAGTATGCACAAAACAGTATTATTATATGTTTATAGTGTTTGTGAATGCTATAAAAAAAAAAAAAAAAATTTCCGCTGTGTTTTTCAATCACTGTCTAAGTTTATATTATGAATGTATGTTAGTAAGTAAGGTAACGGCCTACGCTAGGTGGGGCGTTACAGATTAATCGGGACAAGGAAGCTAGAGCCCAGATTTTCAAGTCCAGGAAGGAAGAGAAGTCTGCTGCAAAGTCGACACAACCTCGACAGAATACGGAAGCAAGTAATAGAGGACAAGCAAGCAACCCCGGACAATGTCCCAAGCAATCTGGGAAGAACAAACGGAAGGGAAATTTTAACAACCAGGGGCAACAGAAAAATTTCCAACAAAAGAGAAGTAACCGGGGAAATGATGGCAACAATGTCTCCTACCCTACGTGTGAGACTTGTGGGAAGAAACACCCAGGAGTCTGTAGGAAGGGGATCCAATGCTTGCTACATCTGTGGTAAAGAGGGACATTTTGCGAAGAACTGCCCTCAGAATAATCAGCAACAGCAGTACCAAAAACCCGCAGCCACAGTATCAGAATCGCAACTCCAACCAACGGCAGATACACGCAGTACAAGCTAGATTGGAAGGACCTGCGACAGTGATAGGCAGACTGGAAGCCCCAGAACCCCAAGCCAGGATCTATGCCTATACGAAGGGAGATGCAGAAGCTGGAACATCACATGTGGTGACAGGTCAGATCTCTATCGCCACTTATGATGCGATTGCACTTTTCGATTCTGGCGCTACGCATTCGTTCATATCCTTGGAACTTGCTCAGAAGTTAGGAGACAGTGTCAATAGGATAGGACAACCCTTCAGTGCTTCTTTACCATCTGGTGAAATTTTGTGGTCCAATTCTTGGATCCAAAATGTTCCTGTTATCATCAATGGCAGAGAATTAGCTGTAGATCTCATCGTAATCAAACTCCATGATTTCGATGTGATCTTGGGGATGGATTTCTTAGGCAGACACGACGCTAGGATTGACTGCCGAAGACGCCGGATAACGTTCAACCTCGGCGAGAAGGATGAGTTTAAATTCCATGGGCAATCTCGGAACTCCACCACTAAGCTCGTATCAGCTGTAAGAGCCTGGAAGATGTTAGCTAGTGGATGTCAAGGATATCTAGCAAACATGGTGGATAAGAAGCAAGAAAAGGAGTTAAGGCCAGAAGACGTTCCCATCATCAGAGAATATGTGGACGTGTTTCCAGAAGAATTACCAGGACTGCCGCCAGAACGTGAGATTTCGTTCGAAATCGAGTTACTACCAGGAGTAGCACCGGTATCGAAGGCACCGTACAGAATGGCACCTGCAGAACTCAGGGAGCTTCAGATGCAGTTACAAGAGCTTTTAGATAAGGGGTTTATCAAGCAGAGCCACTCTCCGTGGGGAGCACCTGTTTTGTTTGTAAAGAAGAAAGATGGATCGCTCCGTATGTGCATCGATTATCGTGAGTTGAACAAGATCACGATAAGAACAAATATCCTCTCCCAAGGATAGATGATCTGTTCGACCAGCTTAGAGGAGCGATAGTGTTCTCGAAGATTGATTTTGCGTTCAGGCTATCATCAACTTCGGATCAAAGAGTCAGATGTGTCCAAGACAGCTTTCAGAACGCGTTATGGGCACTATGAATTCTTGGTCATGCCCTTCGGGCTAACCAATGCCCCAGCAGCCTTCATGGATTTAATGAACCGAGTAATTTAAGGACTTCCTGGACAAATTCGTGATCGTCTTCATCGATGACATTCTGATCTACTCGAGGTCCCAGGAGGAGCATGAGCAGCACTTGAGACTGGTACTGCGAATGTTGAGACAACATCAGCTGTATGCTAAATTCACGAAATGTGAATTTTGGCTGGAAAAAGTTCACTTTTTGGGGCACGTGGTGACAAAGGAAGGAATTTCTGTAGACCCAACAAAAGTGGAAGCAGTTAGCTCGTGGCCAGCACCCAGAAACGTCACAGAGATTAGAAGTTTTCTTGGGTTAGCAGGGTACTATAGAAGATTCGTTGAAGGATTTTCGAAGATAGCAGCACCTCTTACCGCTCTCACTCGGAAGGAGAAGAAGTACGAGTGGACGCAGAAATGTGAAGAAAATTTCCAGGAGCTTAAGAGGAAGTTGACAAGTGCACCTGTGCTGATAATTCCTGATGTAGAAGCAGGAAACTTCGTGATTTACAGTGACGCTTCTAAAAATGGTTTAGGAGCTGTCTTGATGCAGAATGGGAAGGTAGTTGCCTACGCGTCGCGTCAATTGAAGAATCATGAAAGGAACTACCCTACTCATGATATGGAGCTAGCAGCAGTGGTATTCGCCCTCAAGATATGGAGACACTATCTGTATGGGAATAAATGCGAAATCTACACCGACCATCAGAGTCTCAAGTATATTTTTACTCAGAAGGAGTTAAATATGAGGCAAAGACGGTGGTTGGAACTCGTAAAGGATTATGATTGCGAAATCCTTTACCACCCTGGAAAGCTAACAGGGTAGCAGATGCATTAAGCAGGAAGTCAGTAGCCACGCTGATGTCCATTGAAGCACTTCCTAAGCCTCTACAGAAGGAGATCGCTGATTTCAACATAGAAGTAATAACAGGAAGGTTATCTTCGCTTACCTTAAAGTCTGATCTGCTAGACGTCATTAAGGCCCATCAAGAAAATGACTCTTCTTTGTTGAAGCTCGTTTGTTTAATGATAAGGGCACAGAGTTTAAGACTTCCGACAATGGTATACTCCACTTCAAAGGGAGGATTTGTGTTCCAAACGTGAAGGGTTTGAAAGAACGCATAATGACAGAGGCACACCAAACGCCGTACTCCGTACATCCAGGAGCTACCAAGATGTACAAGGACCTCAGGGAGACCTACTGGTGGCCGAATATGAAGAACCAAGTTGCAGAATTTGTGTCAAAATGCCTAACTTGTCAGAAAGTTAAGGCTGAACACCGCCATCCGGGAGGAGAATTACAGAAGATAGAGCTTCCGGAGTGGAAATGGGAGCAGATTACGATGGATTTTGTAGTCGGACTGCCCAGAACTACGAGTGGAAACGACACGATTTGGGTTGTAGTAGATCGTTTGACCAAGTCAGCCCACTTCGTTGCGATTAAAGCTACCCACTCAGTGGAAAGATTGGCGCAGATTTATGTGGCTCAAATCATCAGACTGCATGGAATCCCAAAATCGATCATTTCGGACCGCGATGGACGTTTCACGTCACGATTTTGGATGAGCGTACATGCTGCCATGGGATCAAGATTAAAGTTTAGCACAGCATTTCACCCTCAAACGGATGGTCAGTCAGAGAGAACTATCCAGACTTTGGAGGATATGTTGAGATCGTGCGTCCTAGATTTCAAAAGGAAATTGGGATGAAAAGCTACCACTGATCGAATTTTCCTACAACAACAGCTATCATGCCTCAATTGGAATGGCTCCATTTGAAGCGTTGTATGGACGAAAATGTAGATCGCCAGTTCACTGGCAAGAAGTCGGACAAAAGCAGTTGCAAACGACGGACTTCATTGAAAAGACCTCCGAAGATATTCAGAAGATTAAGCAGAGACTCGACGTAGCCTTTAGCCGACAGAAAAGCTATGCGGACAAGCGTCGACGACCATTAGAATTTCAAGTTGGTGATGCTGTTTTCATCAAAATTGCTCCTATGAAGGGAGTAATGCGATTTGGCAAGAAAGGAAAGCTCAGTCCAAGGTATACGGGACCGTTCGAAATCCTCAAGAGGATTGGAAAGGTTGCGTATAAGCTCGCCTTGCCGCCAGAATTAGCTTCCATGCACGATGTTTTCCACGTTTCAATGCTTAAGAAGTATGTTCCAGATCCTTCACACGTGCTTAGCCAAGAACCAGTGGAGGTTCAGACGGATTTAACCTACGAAGAGAAGCCTGTACGAATTCTTGACAGAAAAGATAAGGTCCTAAGGAATAGAATTATTCCTATGGTCAAGTTTTATGGCGAAACCATAGGTTGAAGAAGCAACATGGGAACTAGAGGATGCTATGAAGAAGAACTACCCCGAGTTGTTCTAATTTTCGAGGACGAAAATTTTTAAGGAGGGTAGATTGTGAGATCTAGTTTTTCATGTAACTAGCTTCTGTAAAGACTTGAATGTAAATAGTACATGCAATTTCATGAAAAAGCTTGTTTCAGAGCTCTAATATGTGTTATGAGTTTTTATAGCTTAATAAAACTCAAAAATGACTGTTCGAAGAAGCAAATAGCCTTTTTGAACAATAAGAAGTGAAACCGACTCGATTCCACAAAAGTCAAAATTTTGACCGAAAAAGTCAACTGTTGACCGAAAAGTCAAAGTTGGACCAAAATGGCCGAAATTATGACGGAGGAATTTTAAGATCTGCGTTTTATGAAAAATAATGCAGGAACTAATTTTTATGACAGTTAGAAACTAAAACCACCTTAGAAAAATCAAGCACGCCACAGTAAGTCACGAGGCAGAAGGATTTGAGAAAAGATCTTCAATCCGATTTTTTTGACTGAAATTATGAAAAATCCAAACTGTAAAATAATTATTACAGTATTGGAATTTAAATTTTTACAGTCAAAGTTTCAAAGTTTTTATCAAACAAGCCCTAAATTTAAGATATCTCAAAAGAAATAATATTTTATTCATGTGAGATGTGTTGGACCAATCACAAGAGGACACCTAGCTTATGCCAACTCACCATGAGTTGTCTTGCACCTCCAAAGATCGGACACCTAGCATGCAAGAAGTCCAAAATTTGCAAAATTTTGGGGTCAAATTCTATTTCAAAAAGCTCTCCAAGTTGTCTATAAAAGGGGGGTGGATTTCTCTATTCACTTTAATGAGAAAATGCAACAAAACTCTTGCAAATTGTAGCTCAAAAATCCGAGAGAAAGGGAGAGTGAGATCAGAAAATTTTTTCAAGCTTAAGCCTTCCATCTTTGCTTCGGGTAGCTAGGAAACCGAGGGAAAGAAAAGAAAAATTTTTCTGCAGCCAACAGCCCTTGTTGCCGTGGGTTTGGAGCAGGGGAAACACAAGGGAAAACCAAAATTTTGGGGTAGAAATTAGGGTTTGAGTTTCGGGTTTGATTGTGAGCAAGAGAGTGAGTTTGTGCAAAGTTTTGGAGCTTGATTCACTCAAGCAGCCCTCGGGTTTGTGGAGAAAAGAGAGGAAAAAATTTCAGATTTGGGGCTAAACTTCTTGAGTGTCCGAGCAAGGAGAGGAGACCCAAAGGAGCCAAAAATCTGATTTTTGGTGCGTGGGAGTGAGCAGCCGAGCCCTTGGAGTCTTGGTGCAAGCAGTTTTTTCGGGTCATCCAAACCCTAGCCGAAAGTCCCTCTTGGAGGTAAAATTTTTAAAAGCTTTTCACAAGTTTAAATGAGTTTTTAAGCATGTGATTTACGTGTATTTCATGCAAAATTTGTGTAAGAGCATAAGCTCCTATATGTGTTTTGATGGCTGCCTTTATGTGCTTGTGTGCTTAGTGTTTGGTTAGGTTGATTCTAGGTGTGGTTTGGTTTATGTTTATGCTCATAATTTATGCTATGTGCTTGATATGCTAGATTGGCATGTTAGGGTTTGAATTAGGTATATGTCCCCAAATTAGGTTAAGTAGATTTGTGCATGTATGTTATGTTTTTATGAACCAAAATGCATGAATGGTGTGATGTATGCTAAGTTAGTGGATATGCAACCCTAGGATTAGTGTTCGGATTTTTTGGGTTGCAAAGATCACATGGGCTGTATGATAGGGTTAAGGGACGTTAGAATGCGCTGCATGTTTGATGATTATCTCCCGATGTGGGCGGTCGAGTTAGAACCCGCGATTTAGGACGTAACAAGAAATGTAAGAACCAAAACATGCTCTCGGGTTCCAGGGAGCTGTTTCGGTAAAACACAGATTACAGGCCTTTAGAGGCCGAATGGGCAAAAAGTTAAAACACGAAAGTTGTAGACTAGGTTGTTTCCTAGCGGCCAACGCGGCCAGTTTTCCAAAATAAGGCTCCAACAGCCTTCTTTTCCAAGGAAACCCGATAGAGGTCTGTAAGACTCGGTTTTCAAAGTTAATCTCGTTTTCAATTAAAAACTGGTACCAATCGGTACAGAATCAGAAATTTCTCAAAACATGAAAGTTTTAGAACTCTTTGAGGGCTAGAACTTTCGTGAAGAAAACATTTTCAAATTCGAAAGCGATTTTTAACTATAAACTGAAATGCCAAAACTGCGCAGGAATCCAAGAGTTTCTGTGCAAGATTTTATAGAACCCTTTAGGAAAAACGTTTTTCACACTAAACACGTTGTTTCAAGTATGGAAACTGTCCCAAAAGCAGTTTCCGACCCCCAAATGTTTTATGAAATTATAAGGCAGGATTTATGAATTTTTACGAAAAAGTTGATAAGATTAAGATTTTAAAAGCTAAGTGTTTTTATGAAGTAAGAATGATAAGTTAAGGTTTTCAAAGAAAATGGTTTCTAAGTTAAGGTTTTCAAAGCAAAGGGATTTTAAGCTAAGTGTTCAAGGCAATGATAAGACGTATGATAACCGGGAATTATACCCGAGTTATCGGGACTTAGTCCCACAATCCTCAAGTAAGCCGAATAGGGATTACGTTAAAGATCACAAGGGTTAACCTTGGTTGACCCATAAATTGTTGATCAAAGCCCAAGGGTTGATGTTAATCTAACCCGACATGTTTATGAATGGGCTAAGTGTGTGAAATGGATATCCAACGTATCTTTTTAGATCACGATGTATGATCTATAAGACTACTAGGGTGGTCGCCCTTATGTATGTATGGTCTATGTTAGGGGGGACATATCACCGAAAAACCCACATGATGTAGATTAGAAATCTCACGTACGTCATTCGATCGAGCAGGAGGGATTCTGCAATTAAAGCTCGAGGAGGAGTAAGACAAGCAGCACAAGGACAGACGGTAAGTACAACACCGTCTACAGCATAAGCTACTAGTATATATTACTAGATGTCTATGATGTGTTATGTGCTATGTGTTAGTTAACATGTATGCAATATAATTATGTTATGATTATTATGCTAGGGCATAAATAATAGAATCAAAAAGGTGACAACAGAATGTATGTTCACTTATAATAAGAATAAGTAAGTTAATAAGCGATGTGTCGTACCACCCACGCCAGGTTGGGTTGGACTGTGGATTGAGTTGGATAAGGTTTGGCCGCCCCAACCAATTCATAGTCGCGCGCCGGTTACGAACACACGAGGTAAGGGCCCATAATGAGTAGAGATAAGAAAGCATAACATGGTCAATACTTGCTATGTGTATTTCCTGTTTATGCTATATTTTCTTTACGGCTTAAGAGTTGTACTTACTGAGCTCTAGCTCACAGTTTGAGTTTATGCTGTAGGTAAGGAACCAGCTATATGAAAAAGATGCAAGATGGAGTAGCGAGCCAAGGGACTGTGAATGAGTGGATTATGGGTATCGCTACGTGTTTTGTGACTTTATGTAAATTATGAAATATTTTATATTAACCGGTAATTAATATATTAGTATGCAAAAACAGTAATACTTTATGTTTATAGTGTTTTGTCAATGCTATAAAAAAAAAAAAATTTCCGCTGTGTTTTCAATCAATGGGTTTAAGTTTATTTTACGAATGTATGTTAAGTAAGCAAGGTAACGGCCTACGCTAGGTGGGGCGTTACAGGAAGATTGCCGTGCTGGAACCAATCGTTGCTATCTGTGTGGCAAGGAAGGCCACTATGCTAAGAACTGCAATGCTAATTTCCAGAATCCGCAGAACCATAAAAAAGGTTAGGGATATCAACTTCACGCAGCACAGATGAAGCTCGAAGGACCTGTAATCTCTCAAGGCAGACTTAAAGCTCTAGAACCTCAAGGACGTATTTATGCCTACACTAAGGAAGATGTTCAAGCTGGACCATCCACAGTGGTGACATGTCAGCTTCCTTTTGCTCAACAAGATGCCTACGTGTTAATTGATTATGGAGCTACGCATTCATTCACATCACTTAAGTTCGCTAAGAAACTAGGTAGAGGGAGTGATAGGATTGGAAGAACTTTCAGAACTACATTACCCTCTGGGGAAATTTTGTTGTCTGATTATTGGATACGTCACGTTCCAATAATTATATGTGGTAGGGAAATGTATGTCAATTTGATTATCATTGACCTGTATGACTACGATGTCATTTTGGGTATGGATTTTCTGGGGAAATACAACGCAGTTAGAGACTATCAACGTCGTATTGTCACGTTCAAGCCAATTGGAGGCGAGGAGTTCATTTTTAGAGGATCAACTCCAAAACAGCCGAAAATGTTCATTTCCGCGCTAAAGGCAAGAAAGTTGTTGGCAGAAGGATGTATTGGATTTTCTGGCCAATATGATGGATAAGATGCAAGAAACCAAGAGTAGGCTGGAAGAAGTACCGATAGTCAAAGATTTTATGGAAGTTTTTCCTGAGGACTTGCCAGGATTGCCACCGGAGCGAGAGATCTCTTTTGAGATTGAATTGCTTCCCGGATCGACACCAGTATCCAAGGCACCTTATAGGATGGTGCCTGCTGAACTTAAGGAACTACAAATTCAGTTGCAAGAGCTCCTGGATCGAGGATTCATTCGTCAGAGCTATTCAGCATGGGGAGTCCCAGTTTTGTTTGTTAAAAAGAAGGATGGCACTCTTAAAATGTGCATTGACTATCGGGAATTGAATAGAATTACCATCAAAAATTAGTATCCATTACTCAGGATTGATGATTTGTTCGATCAATTGAAAGGAGCTTCAATTTTTTCAAAAATTGACCTGCGATCAGGATATCATCAGCTTCGAATTAAGGAAGGAGATATTCCTAAGACGGCCTTTCGTATGCGATATGGACATTACGAGTTCCTCGTTATGCCATTTGGGCTGACAAATGCTCCAGCTGCCTTTATGGACCTAATGAATCGAGTGTTCAAGGATTACTTGGACAAGTTCGTTATTGTCTTTATAGATGATATCTTGATTTATTCAAGATCAAAGGAGGAGCATGAGGAGCACCTAAGGATTGCTTTACGGATTTTAAAGCAAAACCAGCTTTATGCTAAATTCACAAAGTGTGAATTTTGGTTGGAGAAGGTCCATTTCTTAGGACATGTGGTCTCTAAGGATAGCATATCTGTAGATCCGGCCAAGATTGAAGCAGTAAGTAAATGGCTAGCTCTGAAAAACGTCACTAAAGTACGTAGTTTCCTTGGCTTAGCAGGCTACTACCGACATTTCGTTGAAGGATTTGCTAAGATCGCAGCGCTGCTCACCCTACTTACAAGGAAGGGAAAGAAGTACGAATGGACTGCAAAGTATGAAGAACACTTTCAAGAGCTAAAAAGTAAGCTGACTAGTGCTCCAATCCTCACAATACCAGTTGTAGAGGAAGGGAACTTCGTGATATATAGTGATGCTTCCAAGATAGGATTGGGAGCCGTACTCATGCAAAAGGGCAAAGTGATCGCTTATGCTTCACGACAGCTTAAGGATCATGAGAAAAACTATCCGACGCATGATTTGAAACTTACGGCGGTAGTGTTTGCGCTCAAAATCTGGAGACACTATCTTTACGACACTAAGTGTGAAGTTTACACGGATCATCAGAGTTTGAAGTATATCTTCACACAGAAAGAGCTCCATATGAGTCAAAGAAGATAGCTCGAATTAGTAAAAGATTATGACATAGACATCCGTTATCACCCTGGGAAGGCCAACAAAGTAGCCAATGCCCTTAGTCGGAAGTCGTCTTCCTTATTGATGTCAATTCAGTCATTGATCGAGCCTCTTCAGAAGGAGCTAGTGGAAGCTGGAATTGAACTTATTACGGGAGGTTTAGCTACCCTCACCTTCCCACCTACCATTTTGGATAGCATGAAGGAGCGCCAAGAAGGAGATGCCTCACTACTTAGGACAAGAAATGAAGTCTTAGAAGGAAAGGAGTCAGACTTCAACATATCTGATGAGGGCATACTCTATCAGAAAAATAGACTATGCATTCCTAATGAGGACGAGTTGAAGGAGCAGATCATGAAAAAAGCTCATGAGACTCCGTATTCCATTCATCCCGGAGCCACAAATATGTACAAAAACTTGAAGGAAATTTTTTGGTGGCCCAAAATGAAGAATGACGTTGTCACATTTGTCAGTAAATGCCTTACATGTCAAAAAGTGAAGGCTGAACATCAATGTCTAGGGGGAGAATTGCAGAAAATTTCCATCCCAGAATGGAAATGGGACTAAGTGATGATGGATTTGATGGTTGGTCTACCCTGAACTCCCAGCGGCAATGATGCTATTTGGGTGATTGTTGATCAATTAACGAAATCCGCGCACTTTTTAGCCAGCAAACTTAGCTTTTCAGTAGAGCAGTTAGCAGAACTGTATGTTACGCAGATCGTTCACTACTATGGGATTCCAAAATCGATTATCTCAGATCGTGATGATCGTTTCACTTCTAAATTTTGGAGAAGTGTACATCAAGCAATGGGTACAAAGCTTACTTTTAGTACAGCTTTTCACCCTCAGACAGATGGACAATCAGAAAGGACCATTCAGATTCTAGAAGATATGCTACGAGCATGCGTGATGAACTTCAAGGGAACTTGGGATAAGAAGCTTCCTTTGATTGAGTTATCGTACAACAACAGTTTACAAGCTTCAATTGGAATGGCTCCTTATGAAGCTCTGTATAGGAGAAGGTATAGATCTCCAGTCCACTGGTAAGAGACAAGAGAGAAAGAACTTGTGTCTATGGACTTTATTCGGAGAACCACTAAGGCCGTAAAACTTATACGTCAACAGATGGAAACTGCATTTAGTCGACAAAAGAGTTATGCCGACAAACGCAGAAGGCCTCTGGAATTCCAAATAGGGGACTCGGTATTCCTTAAGGTTGCTCCATTCAAAGGAGTCATGAGATTTGGAAAGAATGGGAAATTAAGTCCAAGATAGATAGGGTCATTCGAAATACTTGAAAGAGTTGGTAATGTGGCCTATAAATTGGCTTTGTCCCAAGAATTAGCATATGTGCACAATGTATTTCATGTGTCGATGCTAAAGAAATATATTTCGGATCCCTCACATGTATTGAATCACGAACCAATTAAGGTTCACGAGGATCTGACTTATGAGGAAAAACCGGTTCGAATCTTGGCACGAGAAGAAAAGGTGCTAAGTAACAAGGTTATACCTTTAGTTAAGGTTTTATGGCGAAATCGTGAGATTAAGGAAGCAACATGGGAACGTGAAGAAGATATGAAGAAAAGCTACCCAGAATTATTCTAATTTTCGAGGACGAAAATTTTTAAGGAGAGTAGATTGTAATAACTGAAATTTTTACGGACTTACGATTTCCTTGTATATAAAGAAATTTAAGTCCATGCTATGTGTTTATGTGATGTTTCATGAAAATTATGAATATCAATGAGAAATTCATAATTTTATCAGTAAATGTTTGAGTTCTTATTTAATTGGCTATGAGACTCAGTAAACAGTTTGCTTAGTCATGCATATGACCTTTTGATAAAAAGGACAAAATAGAAATTCATGATTTTTATTTCGGTCAAAGTTGGACCCAGTTGACCTAAGGTTGACTGAGATGGTACTGCAATATAATAAACAGTATGAAAATTATACTGCGGAAAACCGTCATTACTGACAAATAAACAAGAATAAGGTTCGAGACTACCCTAGAAAAATCAAGCACAATATTTAGGACAATAAGGGCTGAGTAGTTTTAAGTCCTAAGAAAATCCTATACGCAGTCCAATTTTTCTTCAGATGAATTCTGGACCGTAGTCCAGTATGACAATACTGTTTTAGTAAAAAAAAAAAATAGTATTGATATTATCTAAGTTAGAAAGGAAATGGACTGCATAATTATATTAAGGAATTTTTGGAATCAAGTGGATGATTATGCATGAATTGAAAGCCAAATGGCTCCACCATAGCCGGCCACCTACAGGGACTAAATTGCAAATATTTTGTCCTCAGGGGCTAAAATGTAATTTTTAGAAAAGTAAGTGATGATGTAAACATGATGAGGTAAGCATGATGAGATCATGATGATGTAAGCATGATGATGTAAGTATGATGATGTAAGCATGATGATGTCATGATGATTTAAGCAAAGAAATTTCTTGGGCTCCAAGACAAGCAATGGCCGGCCACCTCATAGGGGTATATGGGCAAATATTTTTCTCCCAATGACTCATAAGCAATTTTTGGATTAAAAAAGTAAATCCAAAAATAAAATAATTATCACCTATAAATAGGTGATGGGGAGGTTCATTTTATGTGAAATTGTCCCAAAACCATGCCAAAATTTCTCCTCACCCTTTCTTCCCCTTAGAAGTCGAGCACTAGAGAGAAGAACAAGAAGAAGAAAAAAAAAAGAAAAAAAAGAGAAGAGAGAAAGAGATAGGAGGTGGTGGTCGAAAATCTTGGGAGGAAACCAAGCTAGAGGGAGGTCGGATTTTTGGTGAAACACCAACTAGGGTGGCCGAAAATTTTGGAACCCACAAAGCTAAGGAAGGCTGGTTGTGGTAGAGAGAAAAAGGGAGGAAAAAGATTGGATCAAAACCTAGCACAACCTTGTGTTGATTAAGATAAATTCCCTTTAATCCCTAAGCTTTTCAATTTAAGTTTCAATTGGAGATTTAAATGTATTTCAAGTTATTTTGTAAAAGCTTAAGCTCATTCTATTTCCATTGCCCTAGTTTAGATATTTTTAGATTTGTGCTTGATTAGATGATTAGGTGGTTTTAATTCCTAAGTTATGCATGATTATGTGATTAGGGTTGCATGATTCTAGGGTTTGCTTGTATGCTTTATGATATGGTTGTATGTCCTCAATATGTTTGAGAATGTATGGATGTATGATGGAAGTTTACGTTAGAAACACTGCATGTCTGTTTTAGGCTCCCGGTGTGACCGGTTGAGTTAGTATGCGCATAATAGGACGTAAAATGGACTTAAGCAAGAAAATTGCCTGTTCGGGTAAAACTGGCCAGTTTTCTGGAAAGCTGAATTTGAGGCCCTTAGAGGCCGAATTTGGAAAAACTTAAAACATGAAAGTTGTAGAGAAGGGAAATTCCTAGGGGGTTACATAAACAGTTTTCAAAAATAAGGCTCTAATGGCCTTGGTTTTTACAAAAATCCCAACCTGGCCATGCCCAGACTTCATGCACAGCCAGGCAGGTTCAACAGGGGAAATGAGTAGGTTAGAGACTGAACTGGGTCTTGAGCAAAACATGAAAGTTGTAGGGTTTTTCAAGGTCTAAAACTTTCATGAAGAAAACTTTTTTAGATTTAGCCCAAATTTTTAGATAAAAAAATTGGATTCCAAAACTGTACAGGAAACAGGAAATTCCTGCACAGGATTTTCTAAAACAGTGCAGGAAAAGGACATTCTTGCATATACACTGATAAATTGGCTGTGGGAAACTGTTCCAAAGACAGTTTCCAACAACTTAATAATTTTTACAAACCCTACTCAAAGAGTTACAATTTTTGGATAAGTTGAATAAGGATTTTTGTATAGAAAATATACATAAAAAACTAATTTTTTCCAAAGTAAAGAAAAGTAAGATTTGGATCACAAGTTGTCTTAAAAACTTGGTAACAAAGTGATAACCAATGGTAACCAGGAAGTATACCTGAGTTATTGGACTAAGCCCAAAGCCCAAGGTTTCCCAATGTAACCCAACAAGATACTAAGTTTATTAGTGGGCCTAAAATCCAGAGTTACTTCTAGTAACCCAATGGATTATGGATTGCATATGATAAGGCTTAGGCCCAAGGATAGAATAGTAACCTAATACTATTCATGTATGCTTGGACTTAGTACCCAAGGTTACTCTATGTAACCTAACAAGTTATGATCTAAGTATGATAGGCCATAAACCCTAGGGTTACTTGTAGTAACCAAATAAATTATTTATGGGGGACATATAACTAAGGTTATGTATGGATGTTGGTTAGGTTACCAACATTTTAGGGTTATCGTTTATAGAATCCTTATCTATGTCCTTGTATAATAGCAAGAAATAGCCTGCTGTTGTAACCCAATTTGGAGCAACAAAACCCAGGACATAACATAACAGGTAAGTACAAACCTCACCTACAGTATGGAAAATAGTAAACTATTTTCAAGTATATGACATGTTTTCATACCATGTTATGTCAAGTCATGTTATGCCATGTTATGTTAAGTCATGTTATACCATGCTATGCTATGTCAAGTCATGTTATGCTATGTCAAGTTATGTTATGCTATGTCATGTTAAGCCATGCTATGCCATGTTGAGCCATGTTAAGCCATGATATGCCAAGTTATGCCATGATTTATGGTTATGCCATGTTGTAATAAACAAACATGCCATAAGTTGTCTTATGCTATTTATCTTTAAGTCATGCCATGTCTATGTATCCATGCATCATGACTAATAAGATCACATATAAAGAATCTTAGTCTTGGAAAAAAAACAAGACTAAGACTAAACTAAGACAAGTAATGTCACGCCCCGACTTATCGTCACCAAGGCCATGCGGTGTCCGACCACGCGAACCTGGGGTTGGGTTCGGTTCGTAACAATTACTTACTTACTTGTCTTGCTTGATTTGAAAAAAAATAAAGTTACCCAAATTTTAGAGTAAAATTTTTTTTTTTCTTCTTTTCTAAAAATCGTTACTAGAAAACTTTGATTGCGGAAATCATAAAACTTTCAACTCGATTAAAACATAACTCAAAACTTCTTTTCTTTTATAAACTTTATCTCCTTAAAATGTACTCACTCGAGTACTAAGCTTTCACCCATGAGGAAAGCTCCATACATACATACATAATCTGAATCGTGGACCAGCCCCGACCTAATACGGACCGGTGCAACACGTGGCAACTTGCTTGCCATAACTGCTAAAAACTGAAAACTGAAACATACATACATGCTGGAACATAATGAAAACACATTTTCATTTTAAATGCATTTCGGAAACCCCGTAGCAGTTCATACCCACGTTTCACATTCTGTTGCGCCATCTCTCCACAACTTGTATCAGGAAGTGCCGGTAGGAAACTTACCTACAGCATGAACGTAAGTAATGAGCTAAAAAGCTCAGTAAGCACAACATCCTATCCGCATGCAACTAATGCACGAAAACGTGAACCAATTATGATTTGTTTTAAAATCAATTATGGTCTTCTTACTGGTCTGATCTGATCTTATCTTGCTACTATAACATGTGTGTATGTACTTCGATATGTAACCATGGAGAGATTGAAGGCGGTCTGTCCAAACCAACTTAAACCATGAAACACAAAGTTTAACATGGAGTAGTGGAGGCAGCCCTTCCATATCAAGTCAAACCATGAAACATGCCGTTTTAACTTACCACGGAGGCAAAGTCAGTACAACACAACATGTCCTACTTAACTTATCTCATATCTTACCATCTGACTTATTTTTAGTGGACATACTACATGATACCATAAAATCTAACATAAACATAACATGCAACTGCATAACATACTCATACATACTACATGACATACTACATAACATGCTTAACTTCACATGCATACATGAACATACTACATAACATGAACATAACACATACTGCATGCTTAACATACTTAACATACTTACTACATAACATAACATATCACACATTACAAACTTAACTTATCTCATAAACACACAGCTTAACATCATAAATCGTAAAATCCTATTAATGATTTCTAAACATAACTTATGCAAACAAACATGTTCATGCTGTAGGCGGAATTGTACTTACTTTTCCGTCCTTCGTTCTTGCTTAACTGTCCCTTCTAGTGCTGTTCCTCTCCTGGCACAGCTGCAGGTTCTGCCTGCTTGAAGGACATAATCTACTTAAACTCGTGAAAATGCTGGTAAACTAACCAACATGTTTACATGGTCTTGGTTGTATGTCCCCTTATGCGCAAAACGTCTAACTTGGTTACCAACGGTAACCTGGCGTGCTAAGCCAAACTAAACCTCTAATGGTTGCTTATCTTAATTTGAACTATCGGGTTATATCTAACAACCCTTTAGTTGAGCTTAAACTGTATCCCTTGGGGTTACTTTGGATAACCCGTAAGGATAAACTAAACCCATACTATTAGTTAACCAAAAGTCAACTAAAGTCAACCTTGGTCAACGGCGGTCAACTATGGTCAACCCTCTATGGTCAACCTTTCGGGTCTCGGGTTTGACCCGGTAACTCGGGCATAGCCCCCAGTTACCATTCGTGAACTAAACGTTAGCTATAAACTTGCTTGAAAACTCTAATTTCCTTTCTTGGAAAACACTTAGGGAAATAATCCCAAAATTTCACTTTTCGTGTAAAAATTCTTGACTTGAATCATAAAATCCAAACTCATGGATTTATGCTTCGTAAAGTCATTTTAGGTTGAAAACCGTCCTTTGGAACGATTTTCATAACCAAATCACTTATTTGAAGTAGAAAATCAATTTTTTAAAAACACTTGTTAAACTTGTGGTGCAGGAATTTCGGATTCCTTGAGCACCCTTCATAAAACAATTTTCGTTTTAAAATCGGTACGTAATCTGAAAAAGTTTTCTTCACGAAAGTTCTAGCTCTCGAAAAATTCTAAAACTTTCGTGTTTTACAAAACTTCTAATTCGGCCTAAAATCGTACCAGTTTTGAGTTGAAACTGGCTGACTCCTGGAACGAACTGGGTCTGGGGGCTTAAATGCTTAGCCACGGGTTTTGGCATTTTTGAAGGCCATTGGAGCCTTATTTTGGAAAACGACTCGCGTACCCCCTAGGAAAAGTTGTTCCGGACAACTTTCGTGTTTTACGTTTTCCCAAATTCGGCCTCTAAGGGCCTGTTATTTTTCGTTTATGAAAACTGGGTAGATTAATCCGAACCTGCCAGTTTCGTGCTTACTTGATTTTACGCGTCCTACTTCGCAGAATCTAACTCAACCGATCACTCGGGAGCCTAAATGAACAACATGCACGTTAACTAACGTCCCACATGTGTTGACATGTCATCCCCTCGTGGCCATGCAAACCAAATCCGGACTACTTAAACCTAGGTTTGCATGTGTTCTAGGGTTTGCATAAACATGGATTGGCATCAAACAAACCAAACCGAAGCTAGGTCTAACCTCCTAGTATACATGCCTTACACGGCTGCACCTAGGGCAGGGACTTAATCAACCAATAAACCATGCACTCATGCAAGTATAAAACATAGCACACATGCACACAAAATCATGCATACTAAACTAGCTAACCATACACCCTAATCAAGCATCACACCTTTAGCTAAGCATTAACCAAAATTAATTGAGCTTAAGCCCTTACATTCTTGCTTGAAAATACATCATAAATACCCAATTTAAAGCTTGAACCAAAAGCTTTAGGGTTTAGGGCTTTACCTCACATTTTCGGAAGTTGGTTCCCTTCCTTGGAGCCGAACTCCCACTGCTCAACCTTGGCTGCCTTGCAGCCGAATTCTCCCCACCAAAGGGGCTCTAATTTCAGCCATGAAACAAACAAACATGCACATAATTAATCCATCATCTTGCATGGAAATTTCTTAAAAGAAATCAAGGGTTTACCTTGACTTACCCATGGGTTTGGCTATGGTTTGTGAACCGAAATCCTGTCTCCCTTTTGGCTGCACTGTCCACGGCTTTTGGCTCCCAAATTGCACCAAAAATTTTCACCATCCTTGGTGAATCCTCTCAGCCAAAGCCGAACCCTCTTGCTGCCCAAACCCATGAAAATTTCTTCTCCTTATTTCAGCCCTTCCTTGGCCGAAACCCATCACCCACCAAGCACCAAAATCACTTGGCTCATGGTTGGTTTCTTCCTCCTTTTGCTCGGCTACACCTTGGGTTTTGGCTTGAAAATTTTCTTCACTTTTCTCCTCTCTTCCATGCACGGCTGCTGCCTGATTTCTGGAGAAAAATTTCCAGATTTGGGCTTGGTTCTTGCACCAAACCCGTGCACTCACCCATGGAAGATCACACATGGGATTTCCAATTTTTTTCTTGCCTTTTCTCTCCTCCTTGGGTCTCGGATTTTTCTGGGGAAAATTGGCCATAATTTGGCTGCTTTTCCTCAATTTTTCTGCACCAAAATCTGTCCACAATGGGTCTATTTATAGGCTTTTTTTAACTTTTGAAAATTGCATTTTGACCCCTAAAGTTTCAATTTTTCTTGCTTTCTCCCCAAGGTGGCCGGCTGTCCCATGCTCAGCAACAGCTGGGTTTTGCTGATGTCATGGCTGATGTCACTTGCTTACATCATCGCTTACCTCACATTTTCTAAAATTGCACTTTTGCCCCCAAAAATGGAAATTCTTGCAAAAATGCCCTCTAGGTGTCCGATTGTCCTATAAATCAACACACCCATCTTATTTTATGATGTCATCATCTCAGTGACTTCATATGCTCATATCGTCAAATTTCTAAAATTTACACTTTTGCCCCAAAAGTGAAAATTTTTGCATTTATGCCCTTAAACTTCATAATTGGCCATAATGCTTGCTTTTTAAGCAAATATCATTCTTTTCATGATTTTATGTGATTTCTCATACTTGAATCACATATTTTTTAAAATTACATTTTTGCCCCGAAAGACAAAATCCTTTCAATTTCACCCCCAAAAGTGGCCGGTCCTTATTTTTTCTTGCAAGGCAAGTCATTGCCTTATTGTGATATCATCTAACGACGTCACTGAACCTACTTCACATATTTTCCAAAATTTACACTTTTACCCCAAAAGTGAAAATTTTGACATTTTTGCCCTTTGACTTTGACCTGTCCTTTTGGGTGACTTCTTGACTAAAAATGTCATTCTTGACCTTAACTAATGCTAGGGATGCTTGATTTTTAGGGTGTTTCTACTGTCTACGTGGGCTATCTTGCCCATACTGACATATTTTGCAGTATTTTCTCATACTGCATCATTTTTCATTATCGAGTCAACCGTTGACCACTTTTGATCAAACTTTGACTTTCTTGGTCAAAGTTGACTTTTTCGGTCAAACTTTGACTTTTTCGGAACTACGTCCTAATTCGTCCTTTTCGACCTGAAAGGGCGTTTTCTAACCTTAAAAATCTGTTCTGAGTCTTATTGAGTCATAAGACTTCGTAAAACGTATGGAAAACTCTTAACTGAGTTTTTCCGTAAACATCACAACATATGCTCATAATTCCTCTTTTAGAAGGAAAATGGCAACATGAAATTCTAGGTATCACATTCTACCCTTCTTATAAAATTTTCGTCCTCGAAAATTCTGATACTTCTAGGTGACTTTTTTTTCAAAAAACACCATAAGTCCTTAATGGTTCGTTCGTATTCCCATTTTAACATTTAATGGGATCGTATCTCTTATACTGAACCATAATCTTACTTTCATATCTTCATACTTATCATACTTATCATGCTTATCATGCTTACTGGCTTACATACTATCATGCTTAACATACATACTTACATACTGCTGAACTTGCTTACTTATCATACTGATCATACTTATCTTACTGCATACTGTCATACTAACATACTGTCCTTTCCTATTGCATCACAGGAACTATTTACGTAAAAAGTTGGACAAGTATATCAAATAACTTGTCACACTTTGAAAACATAACTCATACTGCTTGTTCTTGCTTGAAAAACTTACTGAAAAATCGTTTCCATTCTTGGAAAACATATCGTATCATACTTTAATACTCTTTCTGGAATATAGTTTCTCCCTTGAAACTTGATCCTATGCTACTAGAACCCTTTTACTTTGCATAAAGGCCCCCCTTTCTTGGACTTGTCCTCAAGGTTTACGACCTTTCGTAATCAGTTTCCTAACTCGGAACTTCATACGTATGACAACCCCTATCTTGGAATTTCTTCCTCAAGGATTTGGTCGTCTTTCTAATCGTGAAGGGGTTCCATTAACATAAGATCATAGTCTGAGCATTTCTGCTAAAAATACTGTCTTTGAAACTTTTCAAAGTTTATTTTGGAAAATTCATAATATCGTTCGAGTGATGCGTTGGAAGGTCTACTAACATATCCAACTACTACTTGGTAAAAGAAGCTTTTCTGTTTGCTTCAAACTTTTCCCTCATAACACAAGGGCATAATCTTAATTCTTAGGAATATCTATACTCCTCATAATCTCATAATCTCCCTTAACCGGGAATCAATCTTATCTCTTATTGCTATTCTAGCACTTATCTTTGCAACTTGGGCATAACAGTTGCAAGATAGACTTCTACGAAATTTGGTTCCATCATACCCACGACAAACCAATTTCTAGCTTCTACTTCTATTACTTATACTCTTTCTTATCTTAACATATCTTACTAGAGATTTCTCGCAATCTCTTCATATCATATCATAACATAGCGTCTCTACCACGCTCTTGCTGCGCAACTCTGATCCGTTGGCAGTACTGATCCATGAAATCCTCTGGGTAAGCATATCAACTGCTACATATCTGATCTGACTGATTTGAGGAGTCACCTCGTCTGGTCGTTGACTGGCAACGTAACGTAACTGGAAAATGCGTCCTTGTAGCGCGTAATCGGAGAAAACTTTCCATTCTGTGAAACTACTGCTCTGGGTGTTGTCGAAGATGCGGAGCTGTTCCTCCATTCCTTGGAATGCCGACGAAGCCTTGCTGCTCCTTTCGATCCTAACAAATCTAACCTGGGTTTAAAACCAGGTATATGTCTTTATACTAATCTTACAACTACACAGAGTAAGAAAACAACTTAAAAGACTGTGGCGCTGGTGGTAGAATTGTGAAACTGGATGGCAGAAAACCTTTTCGCTCTAATACGAAAACCCTTTTGCTCTGATACCACCTCTTGGCACGCCCCGACTTATCGCCACCAAGGCCATGCGGTGTCCGATCACGCGAACCTGGGGTTGGGTTCGGTTCGTAACAATTACTTACTTACTTGTCTTGCTTGATTTGAAAAAAAATAAAGTTACCCAAATTTTAGAGTAAAAATTTTTTTTTTTTCTTCTTTTCTAAAAATCGTTACTAGAAAACTTTGATTGCGGAAATCATAAAACTTTCAACTCGATTAAAGCATAACTCAAAACTGCTTTTCTTTTGTAAACTTTATCTCCTTAAAATGTACTCACTTGAGTACTGAGCTTTCACCTATGAGGAAAGCTCCATACATACATACATAATCTGAATCGTGGACCAGCCCCGACCTAATACGAACCGGTGCAACACGTGGCAACTTGCTTGCCATAACTGTTAAAAACTGAAAACTGAAACATACATACATGCTGGAACATAATGAAAACACATTTTCATTTTAAACGCA
>CM046376.1:33123613-33191390 GCA_025413485.1 Ficus microcarpa | reverse complement strand
AGTCAATCCTAGCGTCGTGTCTGCCTAAGAAATCCATCCCCAAGATCACATCGAAATCATGGAGTTTGATTACGATGAGATCTACAGCTAATTCTCTGCCATTGATGATAACAGGAACATTTTGGATCCAGGAATTGGACCACAAAATTTCACCAGATGGTAAAGAAGCACTGAAGGGTTGTCTATCCTATTACACTGTCTCCTAACTTCTGAGCAAGTTCCAAGGATATGAACGAATGCGTAGCGCCAGAATCGAAAAGTGCAATCACATCATAAGTGGCGATAGAGATCTGACCTGTCACCACATGTGATGTTCCAGCTTCCGCATCTCCCTTCGTATACGCATAGATCCTTGCTTGGGGTTCTGGGGCTTCCAGTCTGCCTATCACTGTCGCAGGTCCTTCCAATCTAGCTTGTACTGCGTGTATCTGCCGTTGGTTGGAGTTGCGATTCTGATACTGTGGCTGCGGGTTCTGATACTGAGGTTGCTGGTTATTCTGAGGGCAATTCTTCGCAAAATGTCCCTCTTTACCACAGATGTAGCAAGCATTGGATCCCTTCCTACAGACTCCTGGGTGTTTCTTCCCACAAGTCTCACATGCAGGGTAGGAGTTACTGTTGCCATCATTTCCCCGGTTATTCCTCTTCTGTTGGAAATTTTTCTGTTGCCCCTGGTTGTTAAAATTCCCCTTCCGTTTGTTCTTCCCAGATTGCTTGGGACTCTGTCCGGGGTTGCTTGCTTGTCCTCTATTACTTGCTTCCGTATTCTGTCGAGGTTGTGTCGACTTTGCAGCAGACTTCTCTTCCTTCCTGGACTTGAAAATCTGGGCTCTAGCTTCCTTGTCCCGATTAATCCAGTACTCAGCCCTGACGGCTCTGCTGACACAGTCTGACACTGTTTCAGGTGGACTACTACCGGCACTGACTTGCTTCGCAATGTCCGTGCGGAACATTCTCATCATCAGTCGCACCTTCTCCTCTTCATTCGGTACCAGTTTTGGACATAAGCGAGCCAGTTGCTCGAATCTTCTGATTGCGTCCAGAACTGTCATAGATCCCTGTCGGAAGTTTATAAACTCGTCCTGTTGTACGGCAAGGACTTCTCTGTTGTAGTACATCGAGCGAAACTCGTACTCAAAGTCTTGCCAGGACATAGCTGTAACGTCTCTCCTCATCTGTACCGTAATCCACCAATGTCTCGCGTCCTTCTTTAGAGCGAAGGATGCGCATAGTACCTTCTCCTGCTCTGTCACCTCATGAAATCTAGAATGACCTGGATATCGATAAGCCAATTATCCGCGGCCATTGGATCTGTAGGCCCCTCAAACTCGGGTGCCTTCATCCTTCTGAAACGTTCATACAGCAGGTCTTCTCGTATTGCTGGCGGATCTACCGGCATGGCAGCTGGTGCCATTGGAACATACGGAGGGACTTCCGGTTGAACATTAGGTACCTGAGGTACCACTGGAGGCACTGGCTGTGGAGCTGCTTGTGCTGGGGGTGCTGGATTCATACGTTCTAACTGTTCGCGGAATCTAGCCATCTCTTGTTGTTGCTGCAGCATTTGCTGTTGCAAATTCGTCATAAGAGTCACTAGATCCGGCTGGGGCGGATCTGCGGCTGCGTTGCCTCTTGTTCGTACCATGCTTATATTCCTACTATAGGAAACAGGCATTATCATAAGCTAATAAACTTATCATACATTTCATACATATCATCACATCAGCATACTTATCATATCATAACATATCATAACATAACATAATCATATCATCATACTTCATACATACTTGACATAACATGTGACATCATAACATACTTTCATATATCCCGTGAACACACGGTCTCTTTTTGTACAATGAGCAAAAGTACATCATCATATCTTATATACTTCAAAATACATCGTACTGTACATATTTACATATTTACGGGCAGAACTTCGGATGGAAGTGTCTAACACTTTCTCATCCTACATATATGTACAACCTAATATCCGAATACATATACTATAATCGTCCTACAAAAGAAAAACGAAACGCGAAATCGGCCCTAGTCTAACTAGTGTCGTCGAGGGTGCTCGCGGACGTATCGGTATCGGAAAGGACAACTACAGGTGCAGGCGCGTCATCATCCGCTGGCTCGTCGGGATCATCAAGTGGAAACTCCTCGGGATCATCCTCGTCGTCCATGTCATCCTCATGCCACTGGAAATGTCGACAACGGGAGGGTCTTCCTGTTCCGGTGGATCTATCGGTATGACATCGTCGTCAGAAGTGTTCTCCTCGTCCATCGGGTCCTCTGCCTCTTGGGCAGGCATCTCCGGTACTGGCTCCTCGGGTCCGACCTCATACTGCGGATCCTCGGGCCCTACCTCATACTGTGGATCCTCATCTCCAGCATCATCAGCAACGGGATCCTGGGCCTCATCTACATGATCAGCGGCAGGTACGGTCTGAGCTATCGTCTCCGCTGCTAGTATGTCATCGGTGTAGCTACCAACGGTCATCTCACGGCGGGGTGATGGTACAGACTGTCTGATGTGTGTCGGTACTCCATTCCGTAGGAGCATCAACGCCTGTAGCTCGGGCTCTGGTATATCCTGGGGAATGTAAGGAAGCATCGTCTCCTGGAATCTCCAGCAATAATGGACCATAGTCTCCCCTGGATAGGCGTGCCAGTCCTGTGACATCATCTGATAGCGAGTAAGTCGCATATCCTTATATATCGCAGGATCACGCATCGGCTCATCAGCTCCTCGTGCTGGAAGTGGACCATATCTGTTCACTACAGCTGCACGAAAATGTGCCCACGTACGGCTAGGTAGCTGCGGCTCTCCCAATGTAACCCACCATATCCTAGCATCACCAATCAGACATCGGCTGGCTAGGGTGACCTGTAAGTGCTCCTCGATGTGGCACATCATGAAGATCTGCTCCATGTCATGAAGCCATATACTGATCGATACTGATCGTCTAGTGCTGTCGAAGTACTGAGGCTGCGATCGGTAGAAAGAAACTACGGCATCCCGATCCCTCTTCACTTGTGTCGTGTCCATGGTACCGCGTCTATATCACGTAACATAACCATAAACACTATAGCATAAAACCATATAGCATATAAGAAAGAAATCTAAACTTACTTGCAATGATGGAGGCGAAGTCAGGTAACTGTGAATTTCGTGTCGCAAGGGAACCGCTCTGATACCAAACCTTGTAACGCCCCACCTAGCGTAGGTCGTTACCTTGCTTACTTAACATACATTCGTAAAATAAACTTAAACCCATTGATTGAAAACACAGCGGAAATTTTTTTTTTTTTTTTTTATAGCATTGACAAAACACTATAAACATAAAGTCATACTGTTTTTGCATACTAGTATATTAATTACCGGTTAATATAAAATATTTCATAATTTACATAAAATCACAAAACACGTAGCGATACCCATAATCCACTCATTCACAGTCCCTTGGCTCGCTACTCCATCTTGCATCTTTTTCATATAGCTGGTTCCTTACCTACAGCATAAACTCAAACGTGAGCTAGAGCTCAGTAAGTACAACTCTTAAGCCGTAAAGAAAATATAGCATAAACAGGAAATACACATAGCAAGTATTGACCATGTTATGCTTTCTTATCTCTACTCATTATGGGCCCTTACCTCGTGTGTTCGTAACCGGCGCGCGACTATGAATTGGTTGGGGCGGCCAAACCTTATCCAACTCAATCCACAGTCCAACCCAACCTGGCGTGGGTGGTACGACACATCGCTTATTAACTTACTTATTCTTACCATTAGTGAACATACATTCTGTTGTCACCTTTTTGATTCTATTATTTATGCCCTAGCATAATAATCAGATTCATAACATAATTCATATTGCATACATGTTAACTAACACATAGCACATAACACATCATAGACATCTAGTAATATATACTAGTAGCTTATGCTGTAGACGGTGTTGTACTTACCGTCTATCCTTGTGCTGCTTGTCTTACTCCTCCTCGAGCTTTAATTGCAGAATCCCTCCTGCTCGATCGAAGGACGTACATGAGATTTCTAATCTATATCATGTGGGTTTTCGGTGATATGTCCCCCCTAACATAAACCATGCATACATAAGGGTGACTACCTTAGTAGTCTTATAGATCATGCATCGTGATCTAAAAAGATACGTTGGATATCCTTCTTAAACACTTAGCCCATTCATAAACATGTTGGGTTAGATTAACATCAACCCTTGAGCTTTGATCAACAATGTATGGGTCAACCAAGGTTAACCCTTGTGATCCTTAACGTGAATCCCTATTCGGCTTACTTAAGAATTGTGGGAACTAAGTCCCGATAACTCGGGTATAATTTCCCGGTTATCATACGTCTTAACATTGTCTTGAACACTTAGCTTAAAATCCCTTTGCTTTGAAAACCTTATCTTAGAAACCATTTTCTTTGAAAATCTTAACTTACCTTTCTTACTTCATAAAAACACTTAGCATTTAAAACTTAATCTTATCAACTTTTTCGTAAAAATTCGTAAATCCTGCCTTATAATTTCATAAATCATTTGGGGGTCGGAAACTGCTTTTGGGACAGTTTCCATACTTGAAATAACGTTATTAGCTCGAAAAACGTTTTTCCTAAAGGGTTCTATAAAATCATGCACAGAAACTCTTGGATTCCTGCGCAGTTTTGACATTTCATTTTATAGTTAAAAATCGCTTTCGAATTTGAAAATGTTTTCTTCATGAAAGTTCTAGCCCTCAAAGAGTTCTAAAACTTTCATGTTTTGAGAAATTTCTGATTCTGTACCGATTGGTACCAGTTTTTAATTGAAAACGTGATTAACTTTGAAAACCGAGTCTTACAGACCTCTATCGGGTTTCCTTGAAAAAGAAGGCTGTTGGAGCCTTATTTTGGAAAACTGGCCGCGTTGGCCGCTAGGAAACAACCTAGTCTACAACTTTCGTGTTTTAACTTTTTGCCCATTCGGCCTCTAAAGGCCTGTAATCCGTGTTTTACCGAAACAGCCCCCTGGAACCCGAGAGCATGTTTTGGTTCTTACATTTCTTGTTACGTCCTAAATCGCGGGTTCTAACTCGACCGCCCACAACGGGAGATAATCATCAAACATGCAGCGCATTCTAACGTCCCTTAACCCTATCATACAGCCCATGTGATCTTTGCAACCCAAAAATCCGAACTCCTATCCTAGGGTTGCATATCCACTAACTTAGCATACATCACACCATTCATGCATTTTGGCTCATAAAACATAACATACATACACAAAATTACTTAACCTAATTTGGGGACATATTACCTACATCAAACCCTAACATGCCAATCTAGCATATCAAGCACATAGAACAATTATGAGCATAAACATAAACCAAACCACACCTAGAATCAACCTAACCAAACACTAAGCACACAAGCACACATGAGGCAGCCATCAAAACACATATAGGAGCTTATGCTCTTACACAAATTTTGCTTGAAATACACGTAAATCACATGCTTAAAAACTCATTTAAACTTGTGAAAAGCTTTTAAAAATTTTACCTCACAAGATGGGACTTTCGGCTAGGGTTTGGATGACCCGAAAAATTCTGGTTGCTCCCTTTGGTTCAAGGGCTCGGCTGCTCACTCCCCACGCACCAAAAATCAGATTTTTGGTTCCTTTGTGGTCTCCTCACCTTGCTCGGCTACTCAAGAAAGGCTAGCCCCAAATCTGAATTTTTTTCTCCCTTTTCTCACTCAAACCCGAAGGCTACTTGGAGTCAAAATCAAGCTCCAAAACTTGCATCAAATCTCACTCTCTTGCTCACCAATCAAACCCGAACCTTAAACCCTAATTTCTACCCCAAAATTTTGGTTTTCCCTTGTGTTTCCCCTGCTCCAAACCCACGGCAACAAGGCTGTTTGGCTGCAGAAAAATTTTTCTTTTCTCTCCACTCGGTTTCCTAGCTACCCGAAGCAAAGATGGAAGGCTTAAGCTTGAAAAATTTTCTGATCACTCTCTCCCTTTCTCTCGGATTTTTGAGCTGAAAATTCTCAAGAGTTTGGCTGCATTTTTTCTTTAAAATGAATAGAGAGATCAGCCCCCTTTTATAGACAACTTGGAGGACTTTTTGAAATAGGATTTTGGCCCCAAAATTTTGCAAATTTTGGACTTCTAGCTTGCTAGGTGTCCGGATCTCATGGAAGGTGGAGGAAATGCAAGACAACTCATGGTGAGTTGGCAAGGCTAGGTGTCCTCTTGTGATTGGTCCAACACATCTCACTTTGAATAAAATATTAATTTCTTTGTGAGATATCTTAAAATTTAGGGCTTGTTTGGATAAAAATCTTTGAAACTTTGACTGTAAAAATTTAAATTCCAATACTGTAATAATTATTTTACAGTTTGGATTTTTCATAATTTCAGTCAAAAAAATCGGATTGAAGATCCTTTCTCAAATCCTTCTGCCTCGTGACTTACTGTGGCGTGTTTGATTTTTCTAAGGTGGTTTTAGTTTCTAACTGTCATAAAAATTAGTTCCTGCATTATTTTTCGTAAAACGCAGATCTTAAAATTCCTCCGTCATAATTTCGGCCATTTTGGTCCAACTTTGACTTTTCGGTCAACAGTTGACTTTTTCGGTCAAAATTTTGACTTTTGTGGAATCGAGTCTGTTTCACTTCTTATTGTTCAAAAAGGTTATTTGCTTCTTCGAACAGTCATTTTTGAGTTTTATTAAGCTATAAAAACTCATAACACATATTAGAGCTCTGAAACAAGCTTTTTCATGAAATTACATGTACTATTTACATTCAAGTTTTTACAGAAGCTAGTCACATGAAAAACTAGATCTCACACACTTGGCCCAAAACTGAAATTTTTTTCTTTTCTTTCTAGCCACAAACCCGAGGCTATCCTAATGATGGATTCAAGCCCTAAACTTGATCCAAGTTCACTCTTTTGGTTTGCTAGGCCACCCGGAACCCTTGGCCCTAATTTTTTCCCTCAAATCCGGTTTTCCCCTGCACTTGGCTCACGGCAAGGGCTGCACAAGACTGCCAGAAAATTTTTTTTTTTCTTTCTCTCCCTCGGTTCCTAAGCTACCCGAAGATGGATTGGTGAGGTTGGCTTGGAAAATTTTTTCTGAACTCTCTCTCCCTTTCTCTCGGCTTTTTGAGCTGGAAATTCTCAAGAGTATGGCTAAGTTTTACATTAAAAATGAATAGGAGACTCAACTATTTATAGACAACTTGTGAGCTTTCAAAAATTCTACTTTTCTCCCCAACATTTTTGAAAGTTTAGCCTTGTGGAGGGCTAGGTGGCCGGCCATAATGGGGGGTGGGAGCCAACTCATTGTGAGTTGTCAAGGCTAGGTGTCATTCTATGATTGGGCCACCACACACTCTAGATAAGGATCAACTTTCTTTATGTAAAACTTGAATTAAGCTTGTTTGACTGAAAATCTTGAAACGTTGAGTTTAAAAATTTAAATTCCAATACTGTAAATATTATTTTACAGTTTTGGATTTTTATACTTACTGTCGGAAAAATCGGGTCGAAAAATATTTTTCTTGTTTTCTCAAACCCTTTCTGCCCCATGACTTCATAAAATACGCCGGATTTTTCTATGGTGGTTTCGGTTTCTCATTTTCATTATCTGTCAAAGAAAATGAGTTTCTGCAGTAATTTTCATGAAATGCAGATCTTAAAATTCATGTGTCGCAATTTTGACCATTTTGGTCAAACTTTGACTTTTCGGGTCAACGGTTGACTTTTTGGTCAAAATTTTGACTTTTCTAAAATCGATCAGATTTCACTCCTTTTTGTCCGAAAAGGCTATTTGCTCCTCTGAACAGTCATTTTTGAGTCTTATAAAGCTATAAAAACTCATAATACACACATTAAAGTTCTAAACTGAACTTTTTCATAAATTTGCATAGACTGCACATATTTAATTCTTTACAAAGAATAAATGACATGAAAACCAGATATCACATTCATAACTTGAGTCATAAAATCCAAACTCTTGGTTTTATGCTTTGTAAATTCATTTTAGGTTGAAAACCGTCTTTGGAACAATTTTCATAGCCAAAACACTTGTTTAAGGTTGAAAAACCATTTTCTAGAAACACTTGATAAAGCTTATGGTGCAGGGATTTCGGATTCCCTGAGCACCCTTCATAAAACAATTTTTGTTTTAAAATTGGTACGTTATCTGAAAAAGTTTTCTTCATGAAAGTTCTAACCCTCGAAAAATGCTAAAACTTTCATGTTTTATGAAAATTCTAATTCTGCCTAGAAACGTACCAGTTTTGAGTTGAAACTGGCTGACTCCTGGAACGAACTGGGTCTGGGGGCTTAAATGCTTAGCCACGGCTTTTGACATTTTTTAAGGCCATTGGAGCCTTATTTTGGAAAACGGCTCGCTTAGCCCCCTAGGAAAAGTTGTTTTGGATAACTTTCATGTTTTACGTTTTCCCAAATTCGGCCTCTAAAGGCCTGTTATTTTTCGTTTACGAAAACTGGACAGACTTGAAACCGAACCTGCCAATTTCGTGTTTAAATTGTTTTTACGCGTCCTACTTCGGAAGCTAACTCAACCGATCACTCAGGAGCCTAAAACATCAACATGCAACGTTAACTAACGTCTCACATGTTTTGACATGTCATCCCCTCGTGGCCATGCAAACCAAACCGGAACTACATAAACCTAGGTTTGCATGTGTTCTAGGGTTGCATCACATGAAATTAAACCAATTCATGCAACACCGAAAATAAATCTAATGTTCTAGCATACAAGCCTTACTCGGCTGCACCTAAGGTAGGGACTTAATCAACCAATAAACCATGCAAACAAAGCATTCATGCAAGCATAAATCATAGCACAACAAACATAAACCATGCATACTAAACTAACATACTATACACCCTAATCAAGCATCACATTCTTAGCCCTAGCATAACTAAAAACTAATGAGCTTTAGCTCTTACATTCTTGCTTGAAAATACATCATAAATACCCAATTTAAAGCTTGAACCAAAAGCTTTAGGTTTAGGGTTTACCTCTTGAAATTTTCGGAGTTGGTTCCACCTATGGGAGCCAAACTTCCTCACTGTTTTGGCTGTCCCTTTGCAGCCGGCTCTCCCCCACCAAAGGGGCTCCAAATTCAGCCATGCACATACACACAAACACATAAATAATCCATCAACTTGCTATGGAAATTTCTTAAAAAAAAACTAGGGTTTTACCTTTTCTTACCCATGGTTTAGACTATGGTTTATGAACCGAAAACCATCTCCTTGGTTGGCTGCTCTCTTGCTCGGTTTTGGGCTCCAAGATGCACAAAAAATTTTGCACCATCCTTGGTGAAACCTTGCAGCCATGGCCGACCCTCTTGCTGCCCAAAAACCATGAAATTTTCTCTCCATTTTTTCTGCACATACAAGCCGAAATCAGCCACCCTCCAAGCACCAAAATCTCCCTTGGCACCTAGGTTGGTTTCTCTTCTCCATGCTCGGCACACCCTTGGGTTTGGACTGAAAAATTTTTCTCTCATTCTCTCCTCACTAACCCACGGCTCTGCCCATGAAATCTGGAAAAATTTTCCCGATTTCCCCCTTTGGTTCATGCTCAAAGCCGAACACTCCATGGAGGATCACATGAGATTTTTTTCCAACTTTTTCTCTTGCTCTTTCTCTCCCTCTTGGCACTCGGATTTTCTGCAGATTTTTGGCCATAACTTGGCTGCTTTTCTCCATTCTTTTCAGCAGCAAATCTGTCCACAAAGGGTCCTATTTATAGGCATTTTCAAACTTTGGGAAAATTGTATTTTGACCCCAAAAGTTTCAACTTTTCTTACTTTCTCCCCCAAGGTGGCCGGCTGTCATCTGATCAGCAGCAGCTGGCTTGCTGATGTCATGGCTGACCTCACTTACTTGCATCATCGCTTACCTCACAATTTTCTAAAATTACATTTTTGCCCCCAAAAATGGAAATTCTTGCAAAAATGCCCTCTAGGTGTCCGATTGTCCTAAAAATCAACACACCCATCCTATTTTATGATTTCATCATCTTGGTGACTTCATACGCTCATATCGTCAAATTTCTAAAATTTACTCTTTTGCCCCAAAAGTGAAAATTTTTACCTTTATGTCGTTAAACTTCATAATTGACCATATTGCTTGTTTTTCAAGCAAATATCATTCTTTTCATGATTTTATGTGATTTTCTCATACTTGAATCACATATTTTCTAAAATTACATTTTTGCCCCGAAAGACAAAAATTCTTCCAATTTCACCCCCAAAAGTGGCCGGTCCTTAATTTCTTCTTGCAAGGCAAGTCATTGTCTTATTGTGACATCATCTAACGACGTCACTTAACATACTTCACATATTTTCCAAAATTTACACTTTTGCCCCAAAAGTGAAAATTTTGACATTTTTGCCCTTTGACTTTGACTGGTCCTTTTGGGTGACTTCTTGACTAAAAACGTCATTCTTGACCTTAACTAATGCTAGGGATGCTTGATTTCTAGGGTGTTTCTACTGTCTACTTGGGCTATCTCGCCCATACTGACATATTTTATAGTATTTTCTTATACTGCATCATTTTTCACTGTCGAGTCAACCGTTGACCACTTTTGGTCAAACTTTGACTTTTTTGGTCAAAGTTGACTTTTTTGGTCAAACTTTGACTTTTTCGGAACTTCGTCCTATTTCGTCCTTTTCGACCTGAAAGGGTATTTTCTAACCTTAAAAATCTGTTCTGAGTCTTATTGAGCCATAAGATTTCGTAAAACGTGTGAAAAACTCTTAACTGAGTTTTTCCGCAAACATGTCACATATGCTCATAATTCCTTTTTTAGAAGGAAAATGGCACCATGAAATTCTAGGTATCACACTCTAATTCCTTATGAACAAGGAGATTACAAGTCTTCAAAATTTCGAGTCTTACAAGGATAGTTAAACTTTGATTATCCTTAAGAGGTCACGTTGGATAACCTCCTTTTCTTGATACTAAGCCTTCAATTATACCATTAGGGTTTAGTGTCTTCATACTACCTTTGGGCTTTGCTCATACATCCTCGTTATTGGGTCATCTCCATTAACCTCTTAAATCCTAGCCCAAACATACATATGGGTGTCCCTTAGGGTTATGTTGGGTAACCCGTAAGGTCAACTTTAAATGGACATTGAGTCGACTCTTAGCCAACCCTTAGTCATCCTTGGGTTTGTAGCTCGGATATAACATCCGGCTATCGTTCGTAATCGGCTTGCTTACCAATTTCTCCATAAAACTCCATTCCCTTACTTTTGGAAAACCTTGTGTAACTCTCTTCCAAAAATTCTCTAGTTTGCTTGTAAAAATTCTTACTCCTTTAACTTGAAAGTACTTTGGCTTAAAATCCATTTCTCTTCTTAACTTGAAAGCACTTGGCGTAAAATCATCCTTTTTCCTTAACTTGAAAACATTTGGTTTGAAACCCCTTTTTCATTACCTCTTGGAAAAATGTGGAATTTCAAATCCGAACCCTTAAAATTCATGGTTTTACAAACAGATCTTTTATAAAATCCTCTAAGGCTGGAAACTGCATTTGGAACAGTTTTCGTAGCTAAAATAACAGTTTAAAAACACTTTACAGTTTTTAGAAAACATTTTTGTAAAACTAAGGTGTAGGAATTTTCGGATTCCCTGCACACCTTCCCTAAAACATGCCCAGTTTAAAAATCCATCAAGAATCTGAAAAACTCCTCTCGAAAAATTCTAAAACTTTCGTGTTTTGCAAAAAATCCAGTTCGGCTTGTATTAGTACCAGTTTTTGTTTGAAGCTGGCTGACCCTGAAAAACTGAGTGAAAACTGGGTCTGGGGATCAGCCACGGGTTTTGGGGAAAACGGAGGCCGTTGGAGCCTCATTTCGAGATTCTGCCCACGATGCTCTCTAGTAAAAATTGTTAGTTTTACCCCGTTCGGCCTCTAGAGGCCTTGAAATTTCACTTTTCCGAAACTAGCCAAATTCGAAACCGAATTGGCAGTTTTGAGATTTACTTTCGGTTTACGTCCTATTTCGCGGATCTATCTCGACCGACCACTTCGGAAGCTTACGATTCAAGCACACAGCGTTCTCTAACGTCCCATTCAACCCATTAGCCGTCTCATACATACCATCCAACCCAAAACCAAAATTAAAAACCTAGGGTTGCTTTGGTTCTAGGATTTCCATACAATACATTCAAGCATCAACATTCAACCCTAAACTAGCATGCATCAAGGGGGTTGCCTTGGCAGATTTTCGGCCACACTTTGGGGACATACAACCCTAGCTTTCTAGCATGAAAATCCATCATCAATCAAACATAAATCAAGCAAGATTTAAGCCAACCAAACCCTAGTTCTAGCAAATCAAGCACAAGCACTAATTAGGGCAAGAAATTGAAATCGGACTTAAGTCCATACAACCCAATTGAATCCTCAAATTAAACTTGAAATTAAGCTTAAAATAAAGAGGATTAGGGTTTCAAGAGTTTACCTAGATCAAAGCCAAATTTGATCAAAAATTCCTCTTCCACCTCCCTTGCTCCTAGCCCACGGCCACACCACCAAAAGAGTTCCAAAAGCTTTCGATTGGCTCTAGGATTTCACCCCTCCAAAGCCGAGCACTTCAAGAACAAAAGCCCCGAAAAAATTTTCAAGTTTCACTCCCTTTTTCCCCTCCTTCCTCTTCGGCCACAAACCTTAGAAACCTACTAAAAAAATTCTCAACTTCTTCCTTGCTCTCTCACTTGCAAAACCGAACACCCAAGAGTGAAGACCCCCAGAAAATTTTTGGATTTCTCCTCTCCTTCTCTCCCTTTCCTTGCTGCCGAAATTCTGAGGAAAATTTTCAAGAGGTTGGCTGCTTTTTTTTCAATAAAAGGAATAGGGAGAATGGGGGGGGGGGGTATTTATAGGCAAGGGAAGCCTTGGGGTGTTCACACTTTTTCCCTTAATTTTAGGCTTTTTCCCTTGCTTTCCCTTGTTGTTGCCGACCATGGTGTGTGGAGGAGAGAGCTCCACATGGTCCTAGCTTGGGTGAGTGGATGGTGATATCATGGGTATGGGCAATGTGTCCTTCCTTGCTTAGGCTTTGTTTGGCCATTTGCTCTCCAAAACTCATTTTTTTTCTTGTCTTTGTGCTATACAGATAATTCTAATATTGTGGTTTCCCATAACACAATATTTTAATATCGTACCAAAGTACAAAATTTATTTGTGTGAATTTTGGATCGAAAAATATTTTTCTTTAATTTTTTTCCAAACCCCTTTTTGCCCTTAAATCTTAACTTGGTGTGCTTGATTTCTAGGGACATTTTAAGGCCTATTCTTGCTATCTAGTTCGTAAAACATTATTCTCGGAACTCTTTCCAGACTGTACTTCGAAATCTCGTAAAGTCAACCCTTTGACTTTTTGTTGGTCAAACTTTGACTTTTTCGGTCAAAGTTGACTTTCGTAAACTTACATCATTTCTCGTTCTTTTTCCTTTAAAAACCTCATGCATGGCTAATCGATCATTCATGGAGCCTCATAGTCAATTTAATGAGGACTCAAACATTGGTAAATAAAATTATGAATTTCTCATTACTATTCATAATTTTTCATGAAACACATTATAAACACATAAATTGGACTTTAATTCCTTATGAACAAGGAGATTACAAATCTACAAAAATTTTGGGTTTTACAACCTACCCTCCTTAAAGGAATTTCGTCCTCGAAAATTAGAACAAATCGGGGTAGTCTCTTTTCATGTCTTCTTCCCGTTCCCATGTTGCTTCTTCAATATGGCGGTTTCTCCATAATACCTTTACTAATGGTATGACCTTGTTTCTTAATACCTTTTCTTCTCGTGCCAATATTTGGACTGGCTTCTCCTCATAGGTCAGGTCTTCACGAATCTCAATCGGTTCGTGTTCTAATACGTGTGACGGATCCGAAATGTATTTCTTTAGCATCGATACATGAAATACATTGTGCACATATGCTAACTCCTGGGGTAAAGCCAACTTGTAGGTCACATTACCAACTCTCTCGAGTATCTCGAACGGCCCTATATACCTTGGACTCAATTTCCCCTTCTTTCCGAATCTCATAACTCCCTTGAACGGAGCAACTTTGAGAAAAACCAAGTCTCCTACTTGGAATTCGAGTGGCCTTCTTCGTTTATCGGCATAACTCTTTTGCCGGCTAAATGCAGTCTCCATCCTTTGACGTATAAGCTTCACGGCTTCCGTGGTTTTTCGGAGGAAGTCCGTAGACACAAGCTCTTTCTCTCTTGTCTCGTACCAATGGACTGGAGATCTGCATCTTCTTCCATACAAAGCTTCATAAAGAGCCATTCCAATTGTAGCTTGGAAGCTATTGTTGTACGAGAACTCAATTAAAGGAAGCTTCTTATCCCATGTTCCTTTGAAATCCATTACGCATGCTTGTAACATATCTTCTAGTGTCTGAATGGTCCTTTCTGATTATCCATCCGTCTGAGGGTGAAAAGCTGTACTAAACGCAAGCTTTGTACCCATTGCTTCATGTACACTTCTCCAAAATTTTGAAGTGAAGCGACCGTCGTGATCCAAGATAATCATTTTCAGAATTCCATGGTAGCGAATGATCTGGGCCACGTATAATTCTGCCAGTTGTTCCCCTGAGAAGCTGAGCTTGATGGCCACAAAGTGTGCGGACTTTGTCAATCGGTCAACGATCACCCAAATAGCATCGTTGCCGCTAGGAGTTCGGGGTAGACCAACCACGAAATCCATCGTCACTTGATCCCATTTCCATTCTGGGATGGAAGTTTTCTGCAGTTCTCCTCCTGGACGTTGGTGTTCCGCCTTTACTTTTTGACAAGTAAGGCACTTGCTGACAAATGTAGCAACATCATTCTTCATTTTGGGTCACCAAAAGCTCTCCTTTAAATCCTTATACATCTTCGTGGCTCCGGGATGAACAGAATACGGAGTCTCATGGGCTTCTTTCATGATCCGTTCCTTTAGATCGTCCTCGTTAGGAATGCATAAACTATTCTTCTGATAGAGTATGCCCTCATCAGAGACATTTAAATCCGACTCCTTTCCTTCTAAGACTTTATTTTTCATCCTAAGCAGCGAGGCATCTGCTTCTTGACGCTCTTTCATCCCATCTAAAATGGTAGGTTGGAAGGTTAAGGCAGCTACACCTCCCATAAAAAGCTCAATTTTGGCTTTCATTAGCTCCTTTTGAAGAGGCTCAGTCAATGACCGAATTGACATCATCGAGGAAGACGACTTCCGACTAAGGGCATCGGCTACCTTGTTAGCCTTTCCCGGATGGTATCGGATGTCTATGTCGTAATCCTTCACCAATTCGAGCCATCTTCTTTGTCTCATATTAAGCTCCTTTTGTGTGAAGATATATTTCAAACTCTGATGATTCGTATAAACTTCACACTTAGTGCCGTAAAGGTAGTCCCTCCAAATCTTCAATGCAAATACTATCGCTGCAAACTCCAAATCATGCGTCGGATAGTTCTTTTCATGTTCCTTAAGCTGTCGAGACGCATACGCGATTACTTTTCCATTCTGCATGAGTACGGCTCCCAATCCTATCTTAGAAGCATCGCTGTATATCATGAAGTTCTCTTCCTCCACAACTGGAATTGTGAGGATTGGAGCACTCGTCAGCCTACTTTTGAGCTCTTGAAAGTGCTCTTCACACTTAGTCGTCCATTCATACGCCTTTTCCTTCCTTGTGAGCGCGGTAAGTGGTGCCGCAATCTTGGCAAATCCTTCCACAAATCTTCGGTAATAGCCTGCTAATCCGAGGAAACTGCGTACTTCGGTGACGTTCCTAGGAGCTGGCCATTTGCTTACTGCTTCTATCTTGGCTGGATCTACGGATATGCTTTCTTTAGAGACCACATGTCCTAAGAAATGAACATTTTCCAACCAAAATTCGCACTTTGAGAACTTGGCATAAAGCTAATTTTGCTTCAAAATCCGTAGTGCAATCCTTAAATGCTCATCGTGTGTGAGATCTAGTTTTTCATGTAACTAGCTTCTGTAAAGACTTGAATGTAAATAGTACATGCAATTTTATGAAAAAGCTTGTTTCAGAGCTCTAATATGTGTTACGAGTTTTTATAGCTAATAAAACTCAAAAATGACTGTTCGAAGAAGCAAATAGCCTTTTTGAACAATAAGAAGTGAAACAGACTCGATTCCACAAAAGTCAAAATTTTGACCGAAAAAGTCAACTGTTGACCGAAAAGTCAAAGTTGGACCAAAATGGCCGAAATTATGACGAAGGAATTTTAAGATCTGCGTTTTACGAAAAATAATGCAGGAACTAATTTTTATGACAGTTAGAAACTAAAACCACCTTAGAAAAATCAAACACGCCACAGTAAGTCACGAGGCAGAAGGATTTGAGAAAAGATCTTCAATCCGATTTTTTTGACTGAAATTATGAAAAATCCAAACTGTAAAATAATTATTACAGTATTGGAATTTAAATTTTTACAGTCAAAGTTTCAAAGATTTTTATCCAAACAAGCCCTAAATTTTAAGATATCTCACAAAGAAATTAATATTTTATTCAAAGTGAGATGTGTTGGACCAATCACAAGAAGACACCTAGCCATGCCAACTCACCATGAGTTGTCTTGCACTTCCTCCACCCTCCATAGAATTCGGACACCTTGCATGCCACAAGGCCAAAATTTGCAAAATTTTGGGGTCAAATTTCTATTTCAAAAAGTCCTACAAGTTGTCTATAAAAGGGGGGCTGAACTCTCTATTCATTTTAAAGAGAAAATGCAACAAAACTCTTGCAAATTTGTAGCTCAAAAATCCGAGAGAAAGGGAGAGTGAGATCAGAAAAATTTTTCAAGTTCAATCCATCTTTTCTTGCTTCGGGTAGCTAGCAATCGAGGGGGAGAGAAAGGAAAATTTTTTCTGCAGCCAAACAGCCTTGTTGCCGTGGGTTTGGAGCAGGGGAAACACAAGGGAAAACCAAAAATTTGGGGTAGAATTTAGGGTTTGAGTTTCGGGTTTGTTTAGTGAGCAAGAGAGTGAGTTTTGTGCAAAGTTTTAGAGCTTGATTCACCTTGGAGCAGCCTTCGGGTTTGTGGAAAAAAAAAAAGAGAGGAAAAAATTCCAGATTTGGGGCTAGCCTTTCTTGAGTAGCCGAGCAAGGTGAGGAGACCACAAAGGAACCAAAAATCTGATTTTTGGTGCGTGGGGAGTGAGCAGCCGAGTCCTTGGAGTCTTGGTGCAAACAGATTTTTTTTTTCGGGTACCCCAAACCCTAAGCCGAAAGTCCCATCTTGTGAGGTAAAATTTTTAAAAGCTTTTCACAAGTTTAAATGAGTTTTTAAGCATGTGATTTACGTGTATTTCAAGCAAAATTTGTGTAAGAGCATAAGCTCCTATATGTGTTTTGATGGCTGCCTCATATGTACTTGTGTGCTTAGTGTTTGGTTAGGTTGATTCTAGGTGTGGTTTGGTTTATGTTTATGCTCATAATTTGTTCTATGTGCTTGATATGCTAGATTGGCATGTTAGAGTTTGATGTAGGTTATATGTCCCCAAATTAGGTTAAGTGATTTTGTGCATGTATGTTATGTTTTATGAGCCAAGATGCATGAATGGTGTGATGTATGCTAAGTTAGTGGATATGCAACCCTAGGACTAGTGTTCGGATTTTTGGGTTGCAAAGATCACATGGGCTGTATGATAGGGTTAAGGGACGTTAGAATGCGCTGCATGTTTGATGATTATCTCCCGATGTGGGCGGTCGAGTTAGAACCCGCGATTTAGGACGTAACAAGAAATGTAAGAACCAAAACATGCTCTCGGGTTCCAGGGGGCTGTTTCGGTAAAACACGGATTACAGGCCTTTAGAGGCCGAATGGGCAAAAAGTTAAAACACGAAAGTTGTAGACTAGGTTGTTTCCTAGCGGCCAACGCGGCCAGTTTTCCAAAATAAGGCTCCAACAGCCTTCTTTTTCAAGGAAACCCGTTAGAGGTCTGTAAGACTCGGTTTTCAAAGTTAATCACGTTTTCAATTAAAAACTGGTACCAATCGGTACAGAATCAGAAATTTCTCAAAACATGAAAGTTTTAGAACTCTTTGAGGGCTAGAACTTTCATGAAGAAAACATTTTCAAATTCGAAAGCGATTTTTAACTATAAAATGAAATGCCAAAACTGCGCAGGAATTCAAGAGTTTCTGTGCATGATTTTATAGAACCCTATAGGAAAAACGTTTTTCGAGCTAATAACGTTATTTCAAGTAAGGAAACTGTCCCAAAAGCAGTTTCCGACCCCCAAATGATTTATAAAATTATAAGGCAGGATTTACGAATTTTTACGAAAAAGTTGATAAGACTAAGTTTTAAATGCTAAGTGTTTTTATGAAGAAAGAAAGGTAAGTTAAGATTTTCAAAGAAAATGGTTTCTAAGTTAAGGTTTTCAAAGTAAATGGATTTTAAGCTAAGTGTTCAAGGCAATGTTAAGACGCATGATAACCGGGAATTTATACCCGAGTTATCGGGACTTAGTTCCCACAATCCTCAAGTAAGCCGAATAGGGATTTACGTTAAGGATCACAAGGGTTAACCTTGGTTGACCCACAAATTGTTGATCAAAGCTCAAGGGTTGATGTTAATCTAACCCAACATGTTTTCTATATGGGCTAAGTGTATAAGAATGGATATCCAACGTATCTTTTTAGATCACGATACATGATCTATAAGGCTACTAAAACTAAGGTAGTCACCCTTATGTATGCATGGTTTATGTTAGGGGGGACATATCACCGAAAACCCACATGATGTAGATTAGAAATCTCACGTACGTCCTTCGATCGAGCAGGAGGGATTCTGCAATTAAAGCTCGAGGAGGAGTAAGACAAGCAGCTCAAGGATAGACGGTAAGTACAACACCGTCTACAGCATAAGCTACTAGTATATATTACTAGATGTCTATGATGTGTTATGTGCTATGTGTTAGTTAACATGTATGCAATATAATTATGTTATGAATCTGATTATTATGCTAGGGCATAAATAATAGAATCAAAAAGGTGACAACAGAATGTATGTTCACTAATGGTAAGAATAAGTAAGTTAATAAGCGATGTGTCGTACCACCCACGCCAGGTTGGGTTGGACTGTGGATTGAGTTGGATAAGGTTTGGCCGCCCCAACCAATTCATAGTCGCGCGCCGGTTACGAACACACGAGGTAAGGGCCCATAATGAGTAGAGATAAGAAAGCATAATATGGTCAATACTTGCTATGTGTATTTCCTGTTTATGCTATATTTTTCTTTACGGCTTAAGAGTTGTGCTTACTGAGCTCTAGCTCACGGTTTGAGTTTATGCTGTAGGTAAAGAACCAGCTATATGAAAAAGATGCAAGATGGAGTAGAGAGCCAAGGGACTGTGAATGAGTGGATTATGGGTATCGCTACGTGTTTTGTGGTTTTTATGTAAATTATGAAATATTTCATATTAATCGGTAATTAATATACTAGTATGCAAAAACAGTATGACTTTATGTTTATAGTGTTTTGTCAATGCTATAAAAAAAAAAAAAAAAAAAATTTCCGCTGTGTTTTTCAATCAATGGGTTTAAGTTTATTTTACGAATGTATGTTAAGTAAGCAAGGTAACGACCTACGCTAGGTGGGGCGTTACATTGTGCTCCTCCTTTGACCTTGAATAAATCAAAATGTCATCTATGAAGACAATGACGAACTTATCCAAGTAGTCCTTAAACACTCGATTCATCAGGTCCATAAAGGCGGCTGGAGCGTTTGTCAGTCCAAACGGCATCACAAGGAACTCGTAGTGTCCATATCTTGTACGAAACGCCGTCTTTGGAACATCTCCTTCCTTAATTTGGAGCTGGTGATATCCTGATCGCAGGTTAATCTTCGAAAAGACTGAGACTCCTTTCAACTGGTCGAATAGATCGTCGATCCTAGGCAAAGGATACTTGTTCTTGATGGTGATCTTGTTCAACTCCCGATAGTCGATGCACATTCTAAGAACGCCGTCCTTTTTCTTAACAAACAACACTGGGGCTCCCCAAGGTGAATAACTCTATCGGATAAATCCTCGATCCAGGAGTTCTTGTAACTGAACTTGCAATTCCTTGAGTTCAGCAGACACCATCCTATAAGGTGCCTTGGATACTGGTGCTGATCCAGGAAGTATATCAATCTCAAAAGAGATCTCTCGCTCTGGCGGCAATCCTGGCAAATCTTCGAGAAAAACTTCTATAAATTCCCTGACTATCGGTACTTCATCCGGCTTACTCTTGGTTTCCTGCGTCTTATCTACCATGTTGGCTAGAAATCCACTACATCCTTCCGCCAACAACTTTTTAGCCTTTAGCGCAGAGATAAACATCTTCGGCTGCTTCGAGGTCGATCCTCGAAAGGTGAACTCCTTGTCTCCAACTGGCTTGAATGTGACTGCGCGACGTTGGTAGTCTATAACTGCGTTGTACTTTCCCAGGAAATCCATACCCAGGATTACGTCGTAGTCGTATAGATCAATGACGATCAGGTTGACATACATCTCTCTACCGCATATAATTATTGGAACATGGCGTATCCAATAATCAGACAACAAAATTTCCCCGGAGGGTAATGCAGTACGGAAGGTTCTCCCAATTTTATCATTTTCTCTACCTAGTTTCTTTGCAAATCTAGGTGATGTAAATGAATACGTGCTCCAGAATCAATCAACACATAAGCATCTTGTTGGGCAAAAGGAAGCTGACCTGTCACCACCGTGGATGGTCCAGCTTGAACATCCTCCATGGTGTAGGCATAGATACGTCCTTATGGTTCTGGAGCTTCAGCTCGGCCTTGAGGAACTGCAGGTCCTTCGAGCTTCATTTGTGCTGCATGCAGCTGACTTCCTTGACCCCTTTGATAGTTCTGCTGGTTCTAGAGATTGGCATTGCAATTCCTTGCATAGTGGCCTTCTTTGCCACACAGATAGCAGCGGTTTGTCCTGGCTCGGCAGTCTCCCGGGTGCTTTCTCCCACACTTTTGGCAGGGGGCATTCCCGTTGTTGTCAGGAGCATTCTTCTTCTGGGGCAGATTCTGTTGGTTCCCCGGTCCTCCAGCATTCCACTTTCTCTTTTGCTGGTTGTTGCCATACGGCTTGTTGCTGCCGTGTTGGCCAGAAGATCCTCCTTGACCTTTCTGCTGCTGGGTTTGGCTGGGTCTCGCCGGGTTCTGCTTGGCGCAAGCCTTTTCTTCATTCCTCTCCTTAAAGAACTTAGCTCGTTGAGCCTTATTCTGTCCGACCCAATATTCAGCTCGAACTGCCCGACTAACACATTCGGCGACAGTGAGCGGTGGGTGAGGGCCACTGCTAATTACGACGGCCAAGTCAGAGCGAAACATCCTCATCATCCTTCTTACTTTATCCCTCTCAGAACTGATGAGGTAAGGGCATAGACGTGCGAGCTATTCAAACTTTCTCACAGTTTCGGCTACAGACAGATTTCCCTGACGGAAATTGTTGAACTCATCTTGCTGGGCTTCCATGACTTCCGTGTTGAAATACTTCTCTCGAAACTCTTCAACGAAGTCTTCCCACGTCATCTGATTAACATCCCACCTGATCTGAACTGTCTCCTACCATAAGCGAGCGTCTTTCTTCAGCATGAAGGACGCACAGAGGACTCTCTCTCGATCATCAAGCCTGAGGAAGTTCAGAGCAACTTGGAGGTCGATCAGCCAATTGTCGGCCTCAATAGGGTCTGTCGATCCCTCAAATTCCGGTGCCTTTATGCGCCAAAATTCGTGATATAGTTCCACCGGAGTGCGAACTCGAGGTGCTGGTGGAGCAGTTACCGGCGCCATGGGTGCCTCAGGGGCCGCAGGGTGTTCCGGGATCACCGGGTCCTCATCGGGAATTTCCGGTGCCGCTGGTTGCTCTTCAGGCGCCGGTGGTACCCTGGCTTCAGGGGGTTCTTGATTTTGCTGAGCCAACTGTGCCCTAAGCCCACCTATCTCTTGCTGTTGGGCCAGCATCATCTCCCTTAGCTCGTTTAGCTGGGCTGTGAGGTCGACGTTTTGGGACTGTGCCGCTCTACGCTTGGGTGGCATGGTTCTGTATAGAAATAGTAAAATAAGCTTTTTGGTTTCAAAAATTTAATGAAATCATATCTTTTATACAGTACCATAATCTTCTTTCCATAACCTTTTTCATATCATAGACACATGGTCATAGTCCTTAGGAAGGTAAATTAACTTCCTTATTGTGGACACACATTACTTGATTACCACCACCGAGCTAAGGCACAGCCCAACGTCATCCTCACACCCAACATTTCCATTGTAACCAACGACGAGAGATACGTATGAAAAATCTAATTCTAGACGTAAGAAAATAATTTAACTTACTTGGGCTATCGCAGAACGATGGGGAGCGAGACAAAATAGGCTGGCAAGATACCGCTCTGATACCAAACTCTGTAACGCCCCCTTCTACGTAGGGCCGTCACCTTACTTAACTTACTTTGCTTGAAAATTTAGGAATATTTTTTTTTTGAATCATACTTGTTTTAGAAAAAGGATTGCTTATAGAAACCCATCTTACATACTTACTGAAATAAAAACTTGTTTAATAGTCTTTAGTACCAAAATACCATATAACATAATCTGCTTCCATAATATATACATACATACAAAAACTTCTTAACTCCGAAAACCGTCGTGGAAGTCGAGACTTCCACTACGGGTTTTTAAAACCGTCATGGAAGTATGTATTTCCACGACTTGTCTCCGAAACCGTCATGTAAGGATTTTATTCCACGACGGTTTCATAGAACCGTGGTGGAAGTTTCGAGGATTACACGACGGTTAAATAAAATCGTCGTTGAATTTAAGACTTACACGACGGTTTCCATGAAACCGTCGTGGAATCATCGTCCTTTTGTTCAGACATATCAGATCGAGTAGCCCTATTTTTCCCACATCGATACAACAGCTGCCGTGAACAAAAATCAGATCAGATCACTCCAATAACAGTTCCATACGCCGCTGTTAGACGCCACCCACCACCATCTACTGGTCGATCCTCATTCTTGTAGGTCATGATGACCGAAATTAACTCATCTTTTTGATGTTTTCCTCTGTATTAATTTTTTATTTACGAACCCTAAATATTAATTTTGTTTTGTATTTTTTTGGATTGCTTTTGATACGTTAAATACTGCAAAGTGTTTAATTTGGGTTATCACAATCAATGTATTATTTGATTGGTTTTTTTTGTAGTTTGGATTTTTAGTTTGGATATTTTAGTTAAATCCTACCACAATGTATGTTTAAAATTACGATGTATTTTTATTTTGGATTTTTTAGTTAAATAACCCAGGCCGGTTTTGTAATTGTATTTTTAGTTTTGTTATGTTTTTTGGATTTTTGTATTAAATATATTGTTTATTTAATTAATGCATGTGCCGTATTTATATATAACGTAACTAATTAAATGCAAATGATATTCATGCATGCAATTTAAACGTATGCACACCTTGACTTTGAGAACTAATTTGATTTATTGGTTTAGGATTTGCCCGCAAATCATGGATAGGAAATGTATGTGGTTTGATAGATTGACTAAAGCATATGAAGATGGTGTTGAAGAATTTTTGTCATTTGCCAAATCTCATACACAAGACGATAAGATTCGGTGTCCGTGTCAAGTTTGTGGTAATCATAAATCCCATTCCATTGATGATGTTAGAGGGCATTTGCGCGCTTATGGGATTATTTATTCTTACCAAACATGGTATTTACATGGCGAAGATTTTGTCCATATTAAGTATACATCGACTAGTACTAAAGATAAATAGCTTATAGTTGAGGAAAACGTTGGTGATAATATGTACAACATGGTTAATGATTTGGAAGAAAACTTTGTGCACCGTCCGGAGTTATTTGAGGAAATGATTAATGATGCCGAAACGGCCTTGTATGTCGGGTGTACAAAATATACAAAATTAGGGGCATTGGTTAAATTATGGAATATGAAAGCGTCGAGAGGGTGGATGAATTCTAGTTTCACGACTCTTTTAGCTTTTCTAAAAGATGTTTTACCGGAGGATAACAAAGTACCATCTAGTATGTACGAGGTGAAGAAGACGTTGAGCACGTTGGGAATGGAATACGAGAAGATACATGCTTGTCCAAATGATTGCGTGCTTTACCGGAGAGAATATGAAGAGTTAGATGAATGTCTGGTTTGTAATGAGTCAAGATGGAAGAAGGGCAAGGTGCCATCGAATGGTAGTAAAGGAGTGCCGGTGAAAGTGTTATGGTACATTCCACCAGCTCCACGTTTTCACCGTTTATTTCGTAATGCACAGCATGCTAAGAGTTTGACATGGCATCATGATGAACGTGTTGACGATGGCAAGCTTAGGCATCCGGCCGACGCACCAAAATGGAAGACCTTTGATAACAATCATCCAGATTTTAGTGCAGAACCAAGGAATTTACGTCTCGGTTTGTCGACGGATGGAATGAACCCGCATAGTAACATGAGTAGTTGGCATAGTACCTGGCCGGTCATACTTGTCAACTACAATCTCCCTCCAGACGTTTGCATGAAGCGGAAGTTCTTGATGTTGACATTATTGATCTCAGGCCCTCAACAATCGGGGAATGACATTAATGTTTACTTGGCACCATTAATCAATGACCTAAAAAGGTTTTGGGATGATGGTTTACAAGTAAGAGATTCTTACCGAGGAGATACGTTCAATCTTCGTGCAATGTTGATTTGGTCAATTAACGACTTTCCTGCACTAGGCAACCTATCTGGTTATCCTGTGAAGGGTGCTATAGGATGCCCCGTTTGTATGAAGGAAACATCTTCCATCCGGTTGAAAAACGGTAGGAAAACCGTTTACCTTGGTCACAGGAGATTCTTGCCAAAAAATCATCGATATTGCAAACAGAAGAAGGCTTTTGATGGCAATACCGAAGAAAGATCTGCTCCTCGGATTTTGTCTGGCGAGGATGTATTTGAGATGGTTAAAGATGTGAAGGTAGTTTTGGGAAAGAGGAAACGTAAGGATCAAGTTGTCGATGGACCCTGGAAGAAGAAGTCAATCTTCTATGAACTTCCATATTGGAAGTCACTTTACGTGCGTCATTGCTTAGATGTTATGCATATTGAGAAAAACATATGTGAATCGATAGTGGGCACGTTACTTGACATTCCGAATAAGACTAAAGATGGTGAAAAGGCTAGGTTGGACCTTCAAGAGATGAAGATTATAACGAATTTGCTTCCCGAGAAAAGGAAGAACGGTACTTACTTACCGCCAACAAAGCACACATTAAGTAGACACGAAAAGAGAAAGCTTTGTGAGTGGCTTGCTTCCGTGAAAGTGCCAAGTGGGTACTCTTCCAACTTCAAGAGGTTGGTGTCGATGAAAGATTTGCGGCTCGTTGGAATGAAAACACACGATTGTCATATCTTGATGCAACAATTATTACCTCTTGCTTTGCGGGGAGTTTTAACAAAAGATGTGAGATACTCAATTTCGAAGTTATGCTCATTTTTCAATTCAATATGCTCGAAGGTAATTGTAATGACCCGTCTAGCACAGGCCGTTACCGTACTTACATATCTATTGACTTAGTAAAATTTAGCGGAATTTTTTTTTTTTTTTTACAAGCATATGAACATCCATGCTTTAACTGACATAAGTTGTTTTGCGTACGCACATGCAATAATTACATAACTTTGTTCTTGTTTGAAATAAAATACTTAATAATACAAAACGCGTAGCGGTCATGTTCCCACTTTTTCACAATCGCTCCGCCACGCTCCTCCATCATTGCATCAGTTGTTGCTCATAGGTTGCTTACCTACAGCATAGACGTAAGACGTGAGCTTTCGCTCAGCAAGTACAACTTGTTAATCTGCGACACAACAAAATAACACATAATAGGACTTGTCATCATGTCATAACAAACTTAACATGCATGAACCATTTATGCTTCATTATGCTTTCATACATACTTCCTATTTTATCTTGACTCATCTTACTTATGGGCCCCTTATATAAGTGTTCGTACCTGGTGCACAACTATGGAGTGGTTGGGGCGGCCAGACCAGTTCCAACTCAAACCATAGTCCAATCCGACCTCGGACGGATGGTACGACACTGGCAAGCTTGCTTGCCATTTTACTTGTTTTTCATATTCTATTTCTTGATCTTGGTCTTATCTTAATCATGGGTGAACATGCTTCATGATGTTACACCTACTTGTATCATACTCATGATCTTACATTTCATACAAGATAAACATACCTCAATCTAACATATCACATAGCCTAGCATTGCATCGTATTAAACATTAATCACATGCTTAATATATCACATAACAACCAATATAGCATACATCGAACACTATATTAACATGCTTAGGTAAGCAACAAATGCCTATGCTGTAGGCGGAGTTTTACTTACCTTATGTCCGAGATATGGCTGTCTCTGTCTAGGGTGCAAACGCAGGTTATCCCCTGCTATATTAAAGGACAAAAGTAAGAGATATTGATCTTATAGAATGTTGGTAACCTAACCAACATTCACATATCGACCTAGTTGTATGTCCCCTTCATAACTCTTAATAGCTTGTGGGGTTACTACAAGTAACCCTCGTGGTTTAGAATAACCAACCTTGGATCTTACCTTATCAAGTTACCTAGGATAATCTTGTAGGCTAAGCTCATACATAGATACTTAAGACTACATCATTATGTCATTCTTAAACTTTGTTGTAACCTATAACCTACTTGGTTATTATCGGTCACCTTAAGTATTACTATCTTGATACACTATTGGGTATTATTGGGTAACCCATGGTCTTATTAATTTGATACCATGTTGGGTTACATTAGGTAACCCTTAGTCTTGCTAACCTTGGTATCACATTGGGTTACATTGGGTAACCCTTGGGGTGACTTATCTTAAGTTAACCCTTATTTGGTTACTAAGGTCCAATTAAGGGGTAACCTATTGGGTGACTATAGGTAACCCTGGGCTTTGGACCCAGTGCTATAGTTCGGGTGTAATACTTGGTTATTGGTGGTAAACTTCTTGCTTACCTCAATTGTAATACCTGACTTTTTCTATGATATTCTTTCTTCTTGAAAGACTTTGAATGTATGCCATAAGGGCATTTTATGAAAAAGTTCAATTTAGAACTTTATTATGTGTGATGAGTTCTTATAGCTTTATAAGACTCAAAGATGATTGTTTAGAATAGAAAATAGCCTTTTCGGAAGAAAAAGGATGATATTTGCATGATTCTAGGTCGGTCAAAGGTTTGACCGAAAAAGTCAACTTTGACCTGGGAAAGTCAAAGTTTGACCAGAATAGTCAACGTGATGACAGTATAGTTCTGTGACATGCAGTATGGAAGAAATACTGCGAAAACCCATTTTTATGAGTAAGATAGCATAGATAAGACCAAAAACCACTATAGAAAAATCAAGCATGCTAAGTTAAGGCACAGTGCAAAAGGGTTTGAGAAAATAAAAAAAAAATTTTTCCAGACCAATTTTTACACAGATGAAATTTTTACTGCAGTATAAAATATTAATGCTGTGTATTAGTACAACACAGTATTAGATTTATCTGTGTTTAGTTTAAATTAGACTGTTTTTACAAAAAGTAGCCAAACAGGGCTTTTTGATTTATGACATCATCACTATTTTGAATTATGACCTCATAAATATTTTGAGAACAAATCTAAGCAAGACAAGTGTCTTATTCTAGAAAAATCCTTGCTTGCTCACCAAGAAAAATTTCGGCCACCTAGGGAGCTTAAATGCCAAGATTTTCAATTTTGGGGCAAAAGTGCAATTTTAAAAATTTGGTGATGTAAGCGATGATGTAAGCCATGACATCATTTCCTTGTTCTCCAAGCATGGCCGGCCACCTAAGCTCCAAAAAGTGTGATTTTTCAAAGTTTTGGGGTCAAAAATGCAATTTTTGAAAGTCTAACTTTTGTCTATAAATAGGGGTCAAATTTATTCATGAAAATCAGAAATTCCCAGCCAAGCTCTGCCCATTTTTAGCCAAGAAAAACCGAGAGAGAGAAAGGGAGAAGGAGGAAGAGAAAACAAAAATTTTCTTGAAACAATTTTTGGGTTTTACTTTGGTTGGTGTAGGAAACCATTAGGGAGAGTTAGAAATTTTTTTCCAGCTGTTCCTTGGCTGTTGCCGTGAGCAGCGAGCAGGGGAAAACAGTGGGGAAAACCAGAAATTTTGAGGGAAAAAAAGTTAGGAGAGAATTCGGGTTTGATTCCATCAACCGAAACCAAGTTAGAACAAGTTTTTAAAGCCATTTCTCCCTTGTGTGCAGCCACGGGTTTGAGTGGAAAAAGGGAAGAAAAAAATTCAGATTTTGGGTGCAAAATCTTGGAATGGCCGAGCCATAGGGGGAAGTCAATTTTCAGTCCAAAAACCGAGTCTTTGGAGCCACCTTGGTGAGTGGAATCCGGATCTAGGAGCAAGTGTGAGCTAGAGAGGTTTTGATCCAAAATCCTAAAGCCAATCCTCGAAGTAGTTCAAGGTATTTTTCAAAGCCCTAAATCTATTTTCATTTAAGCTTTTAAAGTAAAGTTTAAATGTATTTCAAGTTATGGTTTGTAAGAGCATAAGCTCACCAATTAATTTTGTGCTCTTAGCTAGTGCATGGTGCTTGATTTGCTAGCCTAGGAGGTGGTTGGTTCCTTTATGCATGTGCTTGTGTGATGATAGGTTGCATGCTAGATTAAGGTTATATGTCCCCAATTATGTGTTTAAGAGTATGAATGTATGTTAGGATGCTAGATGTGATGATATTGATTGATATGGCATGCTATAACTTGATTGGTTGATGTATGCTAAGAGATAGAACCATGCAGCCATGGTTTTGTGCAACCGGATTAGAGGGCTGCATGGGTACGTTGGGAAGGTATGTTAGAACATGCGGGATGTTAAAAACGTTGTATGACTTGTTATTAAGCTCCCGATGTGATCGGTTGAGGTAGAAACCGCAAATTAGGACGTGAACCAATTTTAGTAAGCAAGGTTGCCAGTTCGGGTTCCACACTAGCCAGTCGCAGGAAAGTGGTAGTTGCAGGCCCTTAGCGGCCGAATGGGCAAAAACGTAATACATGAAAGTTGTAGATCAGGGTTTTTCCTAGGGGACAGCGCGGACCGATTCTCAAAATAAGGCTCCAATGGCCTCCGTTTTTATGAAAAACTGAAGGTTGTCTGTTCAGACCCAGTTTTACACGACCAGCTTGTTCAAATTAAAACTGGTATTAAACTAAGCAGAATCAGATTTTTTGTAAAACACGAAAGTTTTAGATCTCTTCGAGAGCTAGAACTTTCATGAAGATAACTTTTTCCAATTCCAAAGGGATTTTAAACTACAATTTGAAATCTGAAAACCGTGCAGGGAGCAAGAGATTCCTGCACGGGATTTTCTAGAACCAGTTAGGAAAAACAGTTTTTCATGCCTTAAACACTGTTTTGAACACAGAAACTGTTCCAAAGGCAGTTTCTAGCCTTCAAACATTTTATAAACCATGTTTTAAAATTCAAGGATTTTTAAGGGGAAGTATAGCAGTTTTTTGGCTTTTAAGCCTAAAAACTTTTTCAAGGAAAAAGAAACGATTTAAGAGTTACAGGGCTTAGCCCCAAAGCCCGAGATTGACCCGAAGAGGGTTAACTTTGGTAACCTTCAAGGTTAACAAGGGTTAACCTAGTAAGATGTAGGACGAACTATCCCATAGGTTAGTATAACCCATCAGGTTATGGGATAAGGGTGTAGTAGAAAAAGGTTATCTAACGTAACCTACTAGATTATGGTATACGATTTTATGGGGTTATGAGATATAACCCAAAGTGATAAGGTTACTTGAGGTAACCACACATAACATGTTTTATAGTTAGGGGGACATATAACCAAAACATTACATGAATGTTGGTTGAAAACCAACATATTATAGTCGAGATTAGAGACCTTACCTATGTCTTTCGGTTAAGCAGGACATACCCTGCAGCTGAACCCAGAAGCGGAGCAGTTTAGTATCGGACGTAGACGAGGTAAGTACAACGCCGCCTACAGCATAGGCTATTAGGATATTTTTACCTAGACAAAGTTGATGTGCTATGTGCTATGTGATGTGCTAATATGCTAAGTGTTAATTGATATGCTATGGGGCATATTAAAACATGATTTATGCTTATGCTATGATGTATGTTATGATATGTATGATTTCATGTCAAGTTAAGAATGTCAGATGTTTATGAAGTGAGAATAAGTAGCATCACGATGCATTCTCACTAGTTATAATAAGAATGACCAGAGTAAGTATAACATGGTTAGAAGATCAGTAGGCAGACGGCAAGCAGCACTTGCTGGTGTCGTATCCCCCGTCACAGGGCGGGTCGGGCTATGGCAAGTGTAAGTCCATGGTTGCGCGCCGGGTACGTTCACCTTAATAAGGGGCCCATTAGTAGATTAAGTTAGAAAGACAGTAAGTAAGTTAGCAGCAGATAACAGAGCATAATATGAACATAACCGGTTCATGCATATGTTTATCAGTATATGTTCAGTGCAGTATATGTTCAGTGCAGTAGTTGTTCAGTGCAGTAGTGGTTTAGTGTAGTAGTTGCCAGTATGTGTTCAATGCAGTGTTGACATGTTGAGATGTTAATAGTATATATGTTGCGGTATAGGAGTTGTACTTGCTGAGCGAAAACTCATTGTTTTAAGTTTATGCTGTAGGTAAACTACCAGTCAGCATTTGATGATACAAGGTGGAGGAGCGTGGCCGGGCACTGTGAAATGTGGGGAATGGAAGCCGCTACGCGTTTTGATCTTCTAGATATATTATTTGAAATTGTTCCTTCAGTTTAGTTATGTGCGAGTTAGCACCGTATAAAAAAAAAAAATTTCCGCTGTGTTTCATGTACTAAGTAAGTAAGTTTGTATAAGTAGTTCATGTATGTATGTAAGTATAGTAAGGTAACGGTCCGTGCTAGGCGGGGCGTTACATCAATTTTAAGAAAACCTAAGTCTATAGTTCCACCTGTTTCTTTAGACAATGGGGGGTGTTTCCACTACCTTTTTTCAAAAATTCTCTTTATCCATCTTATAAAAATTTGGGTTTTCTCAATAAAAATATTTGAAAATGTTATTAAAGATCGGAACTACCTTTGGAACAGTTCCTGAAGTTAAATTAACAGTCTTGGTTCAAAAATACTAAATCCTTTCATTTTTCTGGAAAACCTTGTACAGAATTTTATTATTCTCTGTACAATCTTTGTAAATCCAGTTATACTTAAAGATCTAAGCAGAATCTGAAAAAGTTTTCTTCACGAAACTTTTAGATCTCGAAAAATTCTAGAACTTTCATGTTTACTGCAAAACCCAGTTCGGCCTGTATCTATGCCAGTTTTAATTTGAACGGACTGGTTGTGTATCCTAGGTCTGGATAGACTAGTCTCAGGTTTTCATGAAAATGAAGGCTGTTGGAGCCTTATTTTGGAAAACTGTTCACAATACCCTCTAGAAAAAACTGTTCTGAGCAACTTTCATGTTTTGAGTTTTTTCAAATTCGACCTCTAAAGGCCTCAAAATTTACTTTTTCGAAAACTGGTCAGGATTGATCTGAGCCTGTCCGTTTTTCGGTTTAGTGTTTGTTTTACGTCCTAAACGTGAGATCTAGCTCAACCAGCCACCGCGGGAGCCCTAATACACACATGCAGTGGTTTTCTAACATAAATTTTGTTTAAACACATTTTCTATCATAGCCATGCAAGCCTATCAACATTAGATAATTTTCTTGTTGCATGACTTAAATCATAGCAAGCACATCAAGCATTGTTACTTCACTCTAGCAACCTAGCATGAAATTTTCATCCACAACCATCCTAGGGCAGCTTAGGGGACATACTATAGATCATCATTTAGCATGCAAATCACAATTGTAAAGCAAGCATGCACACAAAAAGATCAAACCACCCTTACACTAAATCAAGCATACCTAGGTTCTAACTTTGGGCACAAAAATAAATTCAGCTTATGCTCTTACAAAATTGACTTGAAATATATGTAAATCTCAATTTAAAAGCTTAATTGAAAGAGTTAGAGGTTTAGAAAATTTTACCTTGATCAAACACACAAGTGGGAGCTAAGGTTGGTTCTTCAAAAACCCTCCTCCCTTGAACCCCCCCCTAAGGCTGGTCCTTGTGTCCCTTTTTGCACCAAACTTATGGCTGATTTTGGGGTGGTTGCTAGCACCCAAACTAAGCCCTCCTTGACACAAAATCTGGTCAATTTCCTACCCACTAACAGCCGGTTTTATGGCTTCAAAAATGGGCACAAAGCTGTCCCAAAAAAACTGTTTTGCATCTTGGAAGACAACTCACACTCCAAGCATCAAAACCCCTAAGTTTCTTAAAATTTTTCTTCACCAAATCACTCCCTTGAATGTCCGGATTTTTTAAGGAGAAATGGGCAAGAGTTTGGCTGCTTTTTCTTGTTTTTTTTCAACCAAAAATCAGATCACAAAGGGGGCTATTTATAGGAAGAATTTGGGGTGGTTTTGTGATTATTTTTGGTTCTCCTTTTTGGTAAAACCCCATGAGTTTTCTTAATCACAATTTGACCCCATTATGGCCGGCCACCTCATTGTTATAGGATGCTCTAATTAATTTTTTAATCTTTTCTAATTTTCTAATAAAGCTTAATGATGCCATAAACCCCATAAGTGAGGTCATGCATGATGTCATAGGCATTGTTTGGCTTTGTTTCATAAAAGCAGTCCACTTTTTATTCAACACATATATTTTTGATACTGTGCTCACTAATACACAATACTGTGACATAGTATAGCAGTCCAAAATTTATCTGTGCGAAAATGGACAGTACGAAAAATTTTCTTTTTGCTTAAAACTTTTTGGCCCAAAAATACCTATATATTGTGCTTGATCTTTCTATGGTAGTTTGATTTCTTATCTACATTTCCTTGACTATATTTTTGGTTCTTGCAGTATATTTTCCATACCGCTAGCCATTTATTCGTGTGGTCAACTCTTTGACTACCTTTGGTCAACCTTTGACCTCATTGACCAAACTTGACCTCCTTAGTCAACTTTGACTCTTTTGGTCAAATTTTGACTTTCGTTGACTTTCTTTGACTTCCTTTGACTCTCTTTGACTTTCTTTGACTTTCTTGGTCAAAGTTTGACTTTCGTTGACTTTCGTTGACCAATCATAAAATCATGGGTTTTCTTCCTCTTTTACCCAAAAAGTCATTTGCTTAACTAAACCATTCATTTCCGAGTCTTATAAAGCTAATAAGATCTCATAAAATCATTCAAAAACCCTAATTAGGAATTTACATAAATACCTCCATGGTTCAACTTAAACTTCTCTACAAGAAATTGTATTGAAGAAAATTTAGTTATTACAGTAATTGACCCAATGATGCTAGATTTGCTATAATCGGAATTGGTTATGACATTGTGCCTGCTTGAGAAGTATTTCCCACCAGCCTTTTTTGATATAATGATCCATCTATGTGTGCACTTAGTTTGGGAAGTTAAGTTATGTGGCCCGGTGTATTTGAGGTAGATGTATCCTTTTGAAAGGTACATGAAGGTTTTGAAGGGATACGTGAAGAACCGGAATAGGCCGGAGGGTTGTATAGTGGAAAACTACATAGCCGAGGAATCAGTTGAATTTTGCTCTAAGTATTTGGCCAACGCGGACCCAATAGGGTTGCCAACAAGCGGGCTGCATACCTCGAAAGGACTATCCGTCGCCGTTCATTCATCAGTAAATCAAGATGAATGGGAAAAAGCTTGTTTGTATGTTTTGCGCAATTCCAAGGAAATGGAGCCATTCTTTCAGGTTCATATGGCGGAAGTAAGAGCTGTGAATCCAAGAAAAGGAAGAAGTGAGAAGTGGATTCAAGATGAGCAGAATCGGACATTTCGGGAGTGGATAAGAAAATATTTGCATGCGAATCGTGGCATTTCACAAGACGTAATGAAGCTATCCAGAGGTCCGTCATCGATAGTCACAAGATATGCATCGTACCTTATCAATGGCAACTCCTTCTACACTCGGGACAGAGATGAGAAGCATCCCGTACAGAATAGTGGTGTCACCCTTCGGGGCCGAGTCTATGCATATTTCATCCGCAAAGGACAAGAATCCGGTATATAGTTCCATGAATTACTTCGGGTTCATTGAAGATATTTAGGAACTTGATTATTGCGGCTTGCGAGTAGCACTCTTTAAATGTAAGTGGGCTAACAATAATTATGTTAAGGTTGATAGTGACGGCGTGACAGTGGTGGACTTTAGGCGATTGGGATACAAAAATGATCCTTTCATCATGGCGTCACAAGCGGTACAAGTATTTTATACAACGGATCCCGCAAATTTAGAGTTATCTTTAGTTGTGCCTATGAAGACAAGAATAATCCGGGATGGCCAAGAAAATATTGACGATTGCACCGACATTCCATCATTTACAACGGGTTTGCCACCGGTGGACGAGATTGATGATTTTGACGATGATGTTTCACACTTACTTCGATTGGACGTCGAGTGGACACGTGTTGAGAAGCCCAAAAAAAAGCAGAAAAAAAAAACTTAACATAATATTTTATTTTCTTAAGTACGTTGTAAACATTAATTTAGATACGGTTTTTTAATTACGTACGCACATTATATGGGAACCATTTATCCATGCAAATATGTTTGGAATCAAATAACATTCCGGAATGTAAGTGAAATTGCACAACATACAGGTCTGCATACTTAAAGGGATTATATTAACAATTTCAACCAGCTATTATTGTAAATTTCAGAAGTACGACGACGGTTAGTTTAAAAAGCCGTCGTGGTATATAATATACCACGACGGTTTTCCTGTAAGACCGTCGTGGTATATCAAGTTGTGCTAGACAAACCTACCACAATTGTTTAGTCCGAAGAACGTCGTGTAAAATCAACCACGACGGTCTATTGAAAAGACAGTCGTGGTATAATAAACTACCACGACGGTCTTCTTAGTTAACCGTCGTGGTAGAGAGTAGAAAATGCTTGAATCTATCACGACGGTCTTTTTAGTTGACCACCTTGACCGTCGTGGTAGAGGGGAGAAATCTATCACGACGGTCTTTTTAGTTGACGTCATGGTATAGGCGAAAAATGCTTAAATCTATCACGATGGTCTTTTAACATTGACCGTCCTGTTAGAGTCAACTATACCCGACGGTCTTTATATGTGACCGTCGTGGTATTTTAACTACCACGACAGTCTTTGCATTTAACCATCGTGGTACATTTTTTACCACGACAGTCTTTTTTGAGAACAGTCGTGATATCTTGTGTACCACGACGGTTTAAATATGAACTTACCACGACGGTTTTTAACCAGGACCGTAGTGGTAGATTGTTTTAGTGGCAAGTTTTGAAATTTTCGTAAATTTTTCAACTTTCTGAATCGTTTTAATAAAACCTAAAAAGTTGGAAAACTCTTCCTTACCCAGTATATTGCCTCTCTGAAACCCTCAAACTCTCTGAAAAACTCTCTGAAACCCTCAAACTCCGACGCCATCGTCCAGCACTCACCAAGGGTTTCCTCCATTCTCCGACGCCATCCACCACCAACGACCGTGATTTCGGACTTTCCCAGTCTCTCTCGCCGACCACAACCCACCCTCTACTATCCAGTAAGTTGTAATGCATATTCCTTACGGGTTTTTGACTATAGGGGTAATTTCGATCCACTATGACGGTATTTTGTTGATTGTGTTTGTGATTTACATTGATTTGAAATGGTTGGGTAAGGCTCTGATTTGTGAAACATTTTTTTTTTTTTGGGAATAATCTCCATTGTCCATTGAGAATGATGAGTGGGAAGATTCTCCAAAAACGATCAGTTTCAACCGAATTAAAAATTTTAGCTTTGGATGTCAATTTCAGTGCTCTGATATTTTGATGTGATTTTTGGAAGTTATTTCTTGGAAACTTGGTGGAGGAGGAAAGTCGATATTATTTGGAAACATTTTAAGTGCACTGTTGGGGAAGATATCAGCCATAACATATATACATATATACGTGAATATATATATATATTTAGGAGAACTATTTTATCCGTCACTGTCAGATTGTCTAAAGAGAAAATTCTTTCTATTTCACTGTAGTTTTAGATTGATTTACAATGTCAAAAGATCACGAGGAGGAAGTGTCAACCCAAACTCAAATTGGAAAACCACGAAGAACCAACTCCTCAAGATTCAATGCCGACGAGGAGGGAAAACGAAGAGCAACGCTCCTTAAAAGAGTGCACATTGTTCGGACAAGGGGAGAACGAATTCAAGTTAGGTTTGACTCAAAAGGCCAACCAATAGGCAAGGAAGGTGATGAATTACAGAGTTGGATTGGAGTGCTAGCTCGAGAGTGCATTCCAATTTGGATTGCTGATTTCAGAAGTGCTGATTTGGAACCGAGGAAAGAACGAGTGTGGATGGAAGTTGTAACTTCATTCACGGTTGATGAATCACACAAAAAGCAGGTTTTGAAGTTCTACGGAGAGTCAGCTAAATGCTTTAGATATGATCTTTACCAAGCATTTGTTAGGGATCATATTGATGAAGAAACTGTTTGGCAATGACCGGCCAAAGTGGTGAACAATTACTGAACCATCAACAAGGACGATTGGGAAAGGTTTGTTGCCTATCGACGGATGGTAGATTTCAAGAAGCCATCCCAACAAGGAAGCGAGATAAGGAAAAAGAGCAAATAAGGTTCAACCACAGGCCGAGACGGCTATAGGAAACGTGATCAAGAAATCGTAAGTTAATTAATTGGATACAAAAAATATTAAAGTCTGGTTGAAAAATTTTTTTATTGCTTGTGTTCTTTATGGTTACTAACTTTAATTACTAAATTACAGCTCGAGAAGACGGGGAAGTTTGCGGACCGATCTGTTGTTTGGTGGGACATGTAATACCTGACTTTTTCTATGTTATTCTTTCTTCTTGAAATAGCTTTAATGTATGCCATAAGGGCATTTTATGAAAAAGTTCGATTTAGAACTTTATTATGTGTGATGAGTTATTATAGCTTTATAAGACTCAAATATGATTGTTTAGAATAGAAAATAGCCTTTTCAGAAGAAAAGGGATGATATTTGCATGATTCTACGCCGGTCAAAGGTTTGACCGAAAAAGTCAACTTTGACCCGGGAAAGTCAAAGTTTGACCAGAATAGTCAACGTGATGACAGTATAGTTTTGTGACATGTAGTATGAAAGAAATACTGCGAAAACCCATTTTTATGGGTAAGATAGCATAGATAAGATCAAAAACCACCATAGAAAAATCAAGCACACTAAGTTAAGGCACAGGGCAAAAGGGTTTGAGAAAATAAAGAAAAAATTTTCCAGACCGATTTTTACACAGATGAAATTTTTACTGCAATATAAAATATTAATACTATGTAATAGTACAACACAGTATTAGATTTATCTGTGTTGAGTTTAAAATTAGACAGTTTTTACAAAAGTAGCCAAACAAGGCTTTTTAATTATGACATCATCGCCATTTTGAATTATGACCTCATAAATATTTTGAGAACAAATCCAAGCAAGACAAGTGTCTTATTCTAGAAAAATCTTTGCTTGCTCACCAAGAAAAGTTTCGGCCACCTCAGGGGTGAAAATGCAAGAATTTTCACTTTTGGGGCAAAAGTGCAAATTTTAAAATTTGATGATGTAAGCGATGATGTAAGCAATGATGTAAGCAATGATGTCATTTCCTTGTTCTACAAGGCTTGGCCGGCCACCTCATCACCAAAAAGCATAAATTTTTAAAGTTTTGGGGTCAAAATGTAATTTTTGAAAGTCTAACTTTTGCCTATAAATAAAGGTGATTGTTATCCATTTAAATCAGAATTGTTAGCCAAATTCTGGCCATTTTTTAGCGGCCCAAACCGAGAGAGAGAAAGGGAGAGTGAAGAAGAAAAACGAATTTTTTTTCTTGATCCAATCCTAGGAGTATGTTCGGTTTTGAGCTAGGAACCATTAGGGAGAGCTAGAAAAATTTTTCCAGCCATTCTAGCTGCTACCGTGGGGGCTGTGAGCAGTGGAACCAAGTGGAAAAAAATCAGATTTTTGAGGGAAAGAGTTAGGGGAAGTTCGGGTGTGAGTAAGCAAGCTAGAAACCAAGTTTTGGAGTCAAATTTCTCCTTGTGTGTAGCCCATGGGTTTGGTGGAAAAAGGAGAAGAAAAATTTCAGATTTTGGGTCCAATTTTGTGGTGTGTAGCCGAGCCATAGGGGAGGTCAATTTTTAGTCCAAAAAGCCAAGATTTGGAGCCACTTTGGTGTGTGGAGAAACTGGTTCTAGGAGTAGGAACCAAGGGTGAGAATTGTGGTTCAACCTTAAAGCCAATCCTTGAATAGTTCAAGGTAATTTTCAAAACCCTAAACTTATTTTCATTTAAGCTTTTAAAATAAAGTTTAAATGTATTTCAAGTATGGTTTGTAAGAGCATAAGCTCACCATTTAATTTTGTGCTCTTAGCTAGTGCACGGTGCTTGATTTGCTAGCCTAGGGGTGGTTTGGTTTAAAATTTCATGCTTGTGATGCTATGATTTCCATATGCTAGGTTGCATGCTAGATTATGGTTATATGTCCCTAATTATGTGTTTAAGAATGTGAATGCATGTTAGGATGCTAGATGTGATGATATGGAATGAAGTGAAGTTGTATGGCATGAATGGTTTGATGGATGCTAGGATTAGAACCATGCAGCCAAGGTTTAGTGTAACCGGATTTATAGGGCTGCATGGGTACGTTGGGCTAGCATGGTTGAACATGCGGGATGTTAGAAACGCTGCATGATTTGTTATTAAGCTCCTGATGTGATCGGTCGAGGTAGAACTCGCGAATTAGGACGTAAACCGGTTTAACTAGACAAGGCTGCTAGTTCGGGTTCCAAACTGGACAGTCTCAGGAAAGTGGTCATTGCAGGTCTTTAGAGGCCGAATGGGCAAAAACGTAAAACACAAAAGTTGTAGATCACGGTTTTTCCTATGGGGCAGCATAGACCGTTTCCTAAAATGAGGTTCTAATGGCCTCCGTTTTTATGAAAAACCGAAAGTGGTCTGTTCAGACCCAGTTTTACACGACCAGCTTGTTCAAATTAAAACTGGTACTAAACTAAGCAGAATCAGATTTTTTGTAAAACACAAAAGTTTTAGATCTCATCGAGAGCTAGAACTTTCATGAAGACAACTTTTCCCAATTCCAAAGGGATTTTTAAATATAATTTGATTTCTGAAAACTGCGCAGGGAGCAAGAAGTTCCTACACAGAATTTTTTAGAACCAGTTTAGGAAAACTATTTTTCTGTTTAAAAATACTGTTTTGAAGATGGAAACTGTTCCAAAGGCAGTTGCCAACCCTCAGACATTTTTAAAACCATGTTTCAAGATTCAAGGATTTTTGAGGGAAAGTATAGCAGTTTTTAGGTTTTTAAGCCAAAAACTTTTTCAAGGATAAAGAAAAGAAAGTAAGATGTTCAAGTTCAAGGTTTGCTAGGTAGATAGTTACGACACGTAATCGGGAATTACACCCGAGTTATTGGGCTTAGCCCCAAAGCCCGAGGTTGACCCGAAGAGGGTTAACTTTAGTAACCTTAGAGGTTAACGAGGGTTAACCTAGTAAGATGTAAGACGGACTATTCCATGGGTTAATATAACCCAATAAGCTATGGGATAAAGGATAGCATGAAAGGTTATCCAACGTAACCTACTAGATTATGGTATACGATTTTATGGGGTTATGAGATATAACCCAAAGTGATAAGGTTACTTGAGGTAACCACACATAGCATGTTTTATAGTTAGGGGGACATATAACCAAAGCATTGCATGAATGTTGGTTGACAACCAACATATTATAGTCGAGATTAGAGACCTTACCTATGTCCTTCGGTTAAGCAGGACGTACCCTGCAGCTGAACCTAGAAGCGGAGCAGTTTAGTATCGGACGTAGACGAGATAAGTATAACGCCGCCTACAGCATAGGCTATTAGGGTATTCTTAACCAAGTATGGTTGATGTGCTATGTGCTATGTGATGTGTTGTTATGCTAAGTGGTACTTGATATGCTAAGGAGCATGTCAAAACATGATATGTATTTATGATTTGAAATATGTTATGGTATGTACGAATACATGCTAAGTTAAGAATGTTAGTTAAGTAAATGTGCTATGTGCTATTTGATGTGCTATTATGCCAAGTGTCAATTGATATGCTACGGGGCATATCAAAACATGATTTATGCTTATGCTATGAAGTATGTTATGATATGTATGATTACATGTCAAATTAAGAATTTCAGATGATTATGAAGTAAGAATAAGTAGCATCACGATGCATGCTCACTAATTCTAATAAGAATGACTAGAGTAAGTATGACATGGTAAGAGGATCAGTAGGCAGACGGCAAGCAAGTTGCCGGTGTCGTACCCCCGGTCAAAGGTCGGGTCGGACTATGACAAGACTAAGTCCATGGTTGCGCGCCGGGTACGTACACTCAAGTAAGGGCCCATAGATAAGATAAGTTAAGGAAGTAAGCTCAGATGAAATAAGAAAGCATAAAATGAACATAATTGGTTCATGCATATGCTATGTAAAGTTATGTTAAGTATTGTGATGACATGTTATGATGTAGCTAAGTTATGATGTAGTTAGTTTATGTGTTGCGGTATAGGAGTTGTACTTGTTGAGCGAAAGCTCATTGTTTTAAGTTTATGCTGTAGGTAAACTACCTGTCAGCATTTGATGATACAAGATGGAGGAGCATGGCCGGGCACTGTGAAATGTGGGGAATGGAAGCCGCTACGCGTTTTGATCTTCTAGATATATTATTTGAAATTGTTCTTTCAGTTCAGTTATGTGCGAGTTAGAACCATATAAAAAAAAAAATTTCCGCTGTGTTTCATGTACTAAGTAAGTAAGGTTTGTATGCATTCTATTAAGTACTTAAGTACGAGAGGAAAGATAAGTAAGTAGATAAGTAAGGTAACGGTCCGTACTAGGCGGGTCGTTACAGAGTTGGTATCAGAGCAGTTCCCTGCGACATAATTTCACAGCTGCCTGCCATCGCCGCCATCATTGTAAGTAAGTTTATATTTTTATGAATATGCGTAATTAGTTACCTTACGATTATGGTACGATCAACGCGGCGTTAAGGAATCCGGATCGGGTCAACGAAGATCGGGACGCAGGAGTGTCATCTCACAGGCGATTCATTCTAGCAGTTATAGCTGGAATGATTGTAGAAAGTAGCATAACGATTGACGAATGCTGTCAACAACGTCAGAATAAGGGAGCTATTGCATTAGACAGGCCCGGTACTTTCAGAGGACCTGATTTCAGCAACTCACGACTGGAGATACCGCCACGGGAGACAGAAGTTAACACGGAATGAGATACCATCAAAGGAGGCAGGAGTTAACGTAGATGCTAAGAGCGACCAGTACAGAATAGTATTCAACCACGAAGGATAGGATGCAGGCTTCAACGCTTCTTTCGTAGTCTCGATCGATCCCATAGGCTAGATTTAGGACCGACTTCCGTTAGATTAACCTTTCGACTATAGGACGACACGAATGTGTGATGGCAAAGTGGTAGACACTTCCATCACAACGTTGATTTTGTATGCATGGTACGATGTAATCAATATGACATCGTAAATAGGATGTGCTTTTTGTGAGTATACAAAAAGACAGTTCAAGTACGAGAGATGTGATAAGTCATGAATGAAAGAGAGGATATTAACAGAATGATAATATCTTTTCTTACATAGGAAGTTAGAAGATGGTCCGTACGTGCCGAAACGTACTTGCAAATCCGTCTCAGCCGGATTTAGCAACCGTAGTAGCTAACCTACAACGACAGTTGCTGGAGCAGCAACAAGAAGTGACTAGGCTTCGAGAGCAATTAACGCGGATGAACCAGGCTCCCCAGCAAGCACCCCAAGTTCCCCCAGTGGTACCTGAGGCACCCAATGTTCTACCCAATGTTCAACCGGAAGCTCAACCGGAGGCCCAGCCAGAAGTCCCTCGGAATACTGAAATTCCGATGGCACCAGCCAGAGTACAAATTAACCCACCGGTAGTACCAGAGAACTTACTATATGAGCGCTTTAGACGAATGAAGGCGCCCGAGTTCGAGGGACCCACAGACCTGGTTGCAGCTGACAACTGGCTTATCAACATCCAAGTTATCTTGGATTCCATGAGACTCACAGAGCAGGAGAAAGCTGGAGTAAAGCAAACTCGGCCTCGACAAGGATTAGAGTCGCACCAGAAAGGTCAGGCGAACAACCCCTCGCAGGATTCCAAACAATTTGGGAGAAACAAGAGAAAAGGAAATTCCTCTGGCCAGGGTCAGCAAAGGGATTTTCCTCAGAAGAAGAATAAACAAGGGAAAGAGGATACAAACACTAACTACACGGTATGCGTAAGTTGTAGGAGAAAACATCCGGGAGTGTACAAGAGGGGGTCAAACGCTTGCTATCGGTGTGGCGAGGAGGGGCAATATACAAGGAACTGTCCCCTGAACAACCAGAATCAGAATCCTCCATATTCAAACCAGAACAGCAATAGTCACCAGCTGCACGCAGTTCAGGCAAGGCAGGAGGGACTCACAAGTATGCAAGGGAGATCAGAGGCTCCTGAACCTCAGGCCAGGATTTATGCCTACACTAATGGAGATGCCGAGGCGGGAACTTCGCATGCGGCGACGAAATAGACTTCTGTCGCAATGTACGATATTATTGTCTTGTATAATTCTGGTGCCGCTCATTTGCTTGTATTTATGGAGTGCGCCCAGAAATTAGTAAGTAGTAGAGACAGCTAAAACATTTTTTAAAGATTTCTTTGCCTTTTGGGAGACTATGTAATCAAGTTTTTGAATGCAAATTACTTCCATAATTATCTATGGCAGAGAATTGTTTGTAGATCTCATCGAAATCAAGCTTAGGATTTCGATGTGATCTTAGAAATGATTTCTTAAGTTAGTACAACGCTATGTTTGATTGCTAAAAGTATTGTGAGACGTTAGTTATTACGATAAAGAAAGGGATTAACCGTTATGGACAGTTGCGGAACTCCACATAAGGCAGCATTGATGGTTAGAGCACGTAAAAAGGCAAGGCGTCTAGGACTCCATCCGATGGCGTAGTCTACGTCAAGGAAGGGATTTACGTTCTTGACATGGAAATTTTGGAGGATCAGATAATGTCAGCGGCCCATAAGACGCCATGTTCGGTACGTCCCGGAGCTTCCAAGATGTACAAAGATCTTTGAGAGACTTATTGGGGGCCCAACATGAAGGATGAAGTAGTAGAATACGTGTCGAAGAGTCTAACTTGTCAAAAAGTCAAGGCGGAACACCTACATCTTCGAGGAGATTTACAGGAAACAGAGTCTCCAGAATGGAAATGGGAGCAAATTGCGATAGATTTCGTAGTAGGACTACCTAGGATTGCAAGTGGGAATGACACGATTTGGGTCGTTGCTGATCGATTGACCAAATCAGCCCACGTTATTGCGAATAGAGCCACCTTTTTGGTAGAAAAGTTGGTAGGAGTCTACGTAGTTTAGGACGTTAGACTATACGGAGTACTAAAATCGATCATTTCGGATCGTAATGAACGCTTTACTCTTCAAGCTTGGACAAGTATTCGCACTACCATGGGGTCGAAATTGGAGTTCAGTACGGCATTTCACCCCAAACAGATGGCCAACCAGAAAGAACTACACCAGTTTGTTCTAATTTTCGAGGACGAAAATTTTTAAGGGGGGTAGATTGTAATACCTGACTTTTTCTATGTTATGCTTTCTTCTTGAAAGAGCTTGAATGTATGCCATAAGGGCATTTTATAAAAAAGTTCGATTTAGAACTTTATTATGTGTGATGAGTTCTTATAGGTTTATAAGACTCAAATATGATTGTTTAGAATAGAAAATAGCCTTTTCAGAAGAAAAGGGATGATATTTGCATGATTCTACGTCGGTCAAAGGTTTGACCGAAAAAGTCAACTTTGACCCGAGAAAGTCTAAGTTTGACCAGAATAGGCAACGTGATGACAGTATAGTTTTGTGACATGCAGTATGGAAGAAATACTGCGAAAACCTATTTTTATGGGTAAGATAGCATAGATAAGATCAAAAACCACCATAGAAAAATCAAGCACACTAAGTTAAGGCACAGGGCAAAAGGGTTTGAGAAAATAAAGAAAAATTTTTCCAAACCGATTTTTACACAGATGAAATTTTCACTGCAGTATAAAATATTAATACTGTGTAATAGTACAACACAGTATTAGATTTATCTGTGTTGAGTTTAAAATTAGACAGTTTTTACAAAAGTAGCCAAACAAGGCTTTTTAATTATGACATCATCGCCATTTTGAATTATGACCTCATAAATATTTTGAGAACAAATCCAAGCAAGACAAGTGTCTTATTCTAGAAAAATCTTTGCTTGTTCACCAAGAAAAGTTTCGGCCACCTCAGGGGTGAAAATGCAAGAATTTACACTTTTGGGGCAAAAGTGTAAATTTTAAAATTTGATGATGTAAGCAATGATGTAAGCAATGATGTAAGCAATGATATCATTTCCTTGTTCTACAAGGCTTGGCCGGCCACCTCATCACCAAAAAGCATAAATTTTTAAAGTTTTGGGGTCAAAATGCAATTTTTGAAAGTCTAACTTTTGCCTATAAATAGAGGTGATTGTTATCCATTTAAATCAGAATTTCTAGCCAAATTCTGGCCATTTTCAGCGGCCCAAACCGAGAGAGAGAAAGGGAGAGTGAAGAAGAAAAACAAAATTTTTTTCTTGATCCAATCCTAGGGGTATGTTCGGTTTTGAGCTAGGAACCATTAGGGAGAGCTAGAAAAATTTTTCCAGCCATTCTAGCTGCTGCCGTGGGGGCTGTGAGCAGTGGAACCAAGTGGAAAAAAAATCAGATTTTTGAGGGAAAGAGTTAGGGGAAGTTCGGGTGTGAGTAAGCAAGCTAGAAACCAAGTTTTGGAGTCAAATTTCTCCTTGTGTACAGCCCACGGGTTTGGTGGAAAAAGGAGAAGAAAAATTTCAGATTTTGGGTCCAATTTTGTGGTGTGTAGCCGAGCCATAGGGGAGGTCAATTTTTAGTCCAAAAAGCCAAGATTTGGAGCCACTTTGGTGTGTGGAGAATGTGACGCCCCGAACCACCCATCTGACGCCCAACACGGGGCCGACCGCGCGGATGCGGGGCGCCGGAACCGTCACATTCATACTTCATACTTAACTTTACTTTAAAAATGCGGAATAAATTTTTTTTTTCTTCGACTTACTTTTTTTTTTTTTTTTGAAACTTCTTTTGAACATCGTTTTAAAACTTTCTTTGAACTTCGTAATTTGGATTTCATTTTAAAATCTTGACTTGAAACTCATGCACTAAAATTGTGCATCGTACTTTGAACATTTCATACATACATAACATAACTTGACTTTAACATACATGAAAACTTCATAACTTTATACATATTGCGGAAATTATTGCGTAGTGGTATCCTACACCGCCCTTCACTCGCTGCATCATCTCCAAGCCCACCAAGTAAAGCTACAAGCTTTTTATCTCAACCTGCAGTATGGAATATATCTGATGAGTTGACGCTCAGCAAGTACAAACTTAAATCTCACAAAACATTTTCAATTAAACATCTTGAAACATACTTCATCATAAAACATATGCATGAACCATTTATGTTCCATTTATGCATTTCTTTTAACTTCCTTATCTTTCTTATGGGCCCCATAGTGTACGTACCCTTAACATATAGCGCGCCGCTAGATACAGTTAGATGGGGTTGCAAGTCCCTAACTGCTCCAGGAAAACATAAGTGATTACACCCTCTTACATAAACGAGAGGGCGAATCCATAACTTTAACATAAAAATCCTCCACCTTGGCGGAGGTTGGTACGACACCTTACTTGTGTATTTTTACCAAGTGGCTTGTCATTAGTGAGCATACTTTATGATGTCACTATATCATACATACTTAACATTTCGTTCATAAAACATAACATGGCATCTTTAAAACATGGCATCTTTAACACATGGCATCTTGAAAACATCTTCAAAACATGACATCTTTAAAGCATTTCAACATATCTTGAAACATAGCATATTTGAACATACATATTATTTTTCCATACCACAGGTGAGGTTTGTACTTACCTTAAGTCCTATGCTCTTGACGTAACATTCCTCGCGATCTTAACAGGTTCATATTCCTGTTTCAATCAAAGGAGGTGTAAGATAAGGCCATAAATCGTGACATATGATGTTGGTATCCTAACCAACATCTATGAGCAATCCTAGATGTGTGTGTTGTATGTCCCCTCTAATATCTCTTATAAGCCTGATCGGTTATTTCCTTCTTCTTGGGCTTATACTTACTTCTTATTGGTTCATAATCCATTGGGTTATTATCTCTTCAATAACTCTAGGTCTTAGCCCATTTCGTTAATCTTGGTATACTTTAGGGTTATATTGGGTAATCCTAAAGTCAACTCTTGGTCAACTCAAGTCAACATATGGTCAACTAAGGTCAACCCCCTTTTGGGTTGAACGTTGGGCTATGGGCTTAGCCTAGTAACTCGGACATAATTCCGGTTACCGTTCGTAGTCGGCTTGATTACCCATTTTTACCTTAAAACTCCATTTCATTATTTTTGGAAAACATTATATAATTATCTTCTAAAAATCTCATTTATTTGCTTTAAAAACTCTTACTTACTTCATCTTGAAAATACTTGTCTAAAATCATCACTTTCTTTACTTCTTGGAAAAATGTGGAATTTCAATTCTAAACTCTTAAAAATCCCACTCTCTTCTTGAAAAATCTCATTTTCCTTTAACTTATGGAAAATCTCATTTTTCTCTTTAACTTGAGAGCTTTGGGTGAATAATCCCAAAAACTCTAAAAATTCGTTTTCCTTAAAACGGAGCTTCATAAAATCATTTAGGGCCGGAAACCATCTTTGGAATCGTTTCCGTAGTTAAAACAATGGTCTAAAAACAATTTTACACTTTTTAGAAACCATTAGTAAAAATCAAGGTGCATACATTTTCAGATTCCCTGTGCACCCTTCACAAAACGCTCCCAGTTTAAAAATGGAATCCGAATCTGAAAAATTTTTCTTCACAAAAGTTGTAGCTATCGAAAAATGCTAAAACTTTCATATTTTGCACTAAACCCAGTTCTGGCTAGATCAGTACCAGTTTTCGTTTGAATGTGGGTGATCCTGAAAAACGGAGTGAAAACTGACCCCAGGGATCAGCCACGGGTTTTCATAAAAACGAAGGCCTTTGGAGCCTTATTTTGAGATTCTGTCCGTGTGCTACTCTCTAGTAAAAGTTGTTCCGAACAACTTTCGTGTTTTAACTTTTAACCCGTTGGGCCTCTAAGGACCTGATAATTTCGCTTTCCCGAAACTGGCCAGTTTCGACTCCGAAATGGCAGTTTCGGTTGTTAATCCGGTTTTACGTCTTAGTTCGCGGATTCTAACTCGACCGATCACATCGGGAGCCTAAACATTAAACAAGCAACGTATCTAACATCCCATGCATTCATTCTTGCCCATCCTTCACGCCCATGCAGCCCACAAAACGTCCTTGGCTGCATGGTGTTCTATCCTTGCATCCATTTCATCAAGCATCATGTTCATCATTTTTCTTCAAGCAAATCAGCCACTGCCTTAGGGCTGATTTGTGACCATAACTTAGGGGACTTTAATAACACATCTAGCATGCATCCTATCCATTTTTCAAGCATAAAAATCATGCAAGAAACATCATAAAATAAGCCAACCAAACCCTAATCCCTATCAAGCACATACACCAAATCAAGGGCTGAAAAAGGAGATGGACTTATGTCCTTACAAACCCATCTTGAATCATAAGAAAAAAAATGCTTATCTTGAGCTTAAATCCAAGATTAGTTCAAGAGGTTACCTTAACCCAAGTTAGGGTTTGAAAATCCTCAAAACTTCTTTTGGTTCCTCCTTGGTTTGGGGGCTCACGGATTCACCATGCAAAAATGAGATCCAAACACTTTTTGTTAGTTCTTTCTAGCTCATCAAAACCGAACTTTATAAGATGAGAAATCCAAGTTTTTCTCTTACCTTTTTCCTTCTCTCCATGCCCACGGATTTTTGGCTCCATGGAGCACCAAAAAATATATTTCCTTTTGGTTCCATGGCTTGCTCCTTGGCTCACGGATTTTGGCTCCACCAAAGGGACCCGAAAATCTTCTTCTTGGCTCATCTCCAAGAGCCGAACTTCATGCATGGTCTCCCTCAAGAAAATTCCAGATTTTCTTCACCATTCTCACTCTCCAAAACCCACGGTTTTGAGCCCCAAAAATGGGTCTCCATGGCTCAAAAATCATTTCTCTTCTTCCTCTCCAAAACCGAGCTTCACCACAAGCAAACCCCTAAAATTTTTCCAGATTTTCTCTTCTCTTTCTCTCCATCTCACCCACGGATTTGGTGCCCAAAATCCCATGAAAATTTCCTCACTATTTCTCTCCTCTTCCTCTCCCTCTCACCCACGGATTTGTGCTCAAAATTTTCTGAAGATGGGAGCAAGTGTTGGCTGCCTTGTGAAGGGAAATGGGAGAGGTTGCTTGCCTTAAAACAAGGCTTTATGTCTTGTCTTTCTTTTCCTTAGCTGCAGCCGAATCCAATGGAGGGAGATGGGGTTTGTGCTGCTGAAAATTGATGGAGAGGAGGGACAAGTGGCAGCCCATGGTGCAAGGGAGGAGTGGTTGGTTGCTTGTCCTTAAATCAAGGAGCTTGTCTCCTTCTTTCCTTTGCTTGCTGCCGACCATTAAGGGGAGTGGGAGGGCTTGTTGTGGCTGAACTTGGGAGAGCCAAGTGGCACTTAAATGGGTGATGGAGAGGACACCACATTTCACCAACTTAGTTCACATCCAATGAGATCTTTAGGGGACATTGTTCCTTAAATTAAGGCTTGTCCTTGCTTGCTTCCCTTTCATTCTTTTCCATGTGATTGCCGAACTTCATGGGGAAGCCAAGGGCCATTGTGTGTCCGGATTTTTGGGGAGAGAATCACAAGTTCACATGCTCATTTGGTTAGTGTCACAAGCATGGGCTTGTCCTTGACTTGGTTGGAATTGGAAGACCATTTGGTTACCAAAACTAAACCATTTCCTCTTCCTTTTCCTTTTTCCTTCTAGTTGGCCGAATAAATGGAGGGGTGGCTGTCTTGTGGCCGAATTTTGTGGAGAGTGGGGGAGAGACATGTGCAAGCTTCTTAGTGGAAAATGAAGTCATCTTCTACTAGCCCATTTAAAACCTTGCTTGTTCTTGTCTTATTTTCCAAATTTGATTCATTTTTCCTTTCTTCTTGTGTCACACAAATATTTTAAATATTGTGTTCCATATTTTTGGTCCAAAATTCTTCCTTGTAAAATTGAACCGAAAACTTTCTTTCTCCAATTTTTCGGAGACCTTTTTGCCCTTTTAATCTTGACTCGGTGTGCTTGATTTCTAGGGTGGTTTTTACGGCTTATTTTTACTTTCTTTACCATAGAAAGTCTTTGCAGTCTCTTCTTATACTGCAATTCATCATTTTTCGAGGTCAACATTTTTGACCCGTCCTTGGTCAAACTTTGACTTTTTTGGTCAACCCTTTGACTTTTTTAGTCAACCCTTTGACTTTTTGGTCAACCCTTTGACTTTCATAAAATTTCATCCTTTTTCTTTCTTTTTCTTTCCTTTTCGTCCTTTTTGACTCAAAATGCCGTTTACCAACCTTGGCATTTTTTTCCGAGTCTCATAGCCGGTTTAAGAGAAAATTCTAACCTTGGCTAATAAAATTACGAATTTCACATGTGATTAATAATTTTTCATGAAATATCATAAAAACACATCATACGGACTTCTAATTTCTAATAAAAAGAGAAATCTTAAGTCCATGAAAATTCCGGGTATTACAGAGAAACCGGTTCTAGGAGTAGGAACCAAGGGTGAGAATTGTGGTTCAACCTTAAAGCCAATCCTTGAATAGTTCAAGGTAATTTTCATGAAATATCATAAAAACACATCATACGGACTTCTAATTTCTAATAAAAAGAGAAATCTTAAGTCCATGAAAATTCCGGGTATTACAGAGAAACCGGTTCTAGGAGTAGGAACCAAGGGTGAGAATTGTGGTTCAACCTTAAAGCCAATCCTTGAATAGTTCAAGGTAATTTTCAAAACCCTAAACTTATTTTCATTTAAGCTTTTAAAATAAAGTTTAAATGTATTTCAAGTATGGTTTGTAAGAGAATAAGCTCACCATTTAATTTTATGCTCTTAGCTAGTGCAAGGTGCTTGATTTGCTAGCCTAGGGGTGGTTTGGTTTAAAATTTCATGCTTGTGATGCTATGATTTCCATATGCTAGGTTGCATGCTAGATTATGGTTATATGTCCCCAATTATGTGTTTAAGAATGTGAATGCATGTTAGGATGCTAGATGTGATGATATGGAATGAAGTGAAGTTGTATGGCATGAATGGTTTGATGGATGCTAGGATTAGAACCATGTAGCCAAGGTTTAGTGTAACCGGATTTATAGGGCTGCATGGGTACGTTGGGCTAGCATGGTTGAACATGCGGGATGTTAGAAATGCTGCATGATTTGTTATTAAGCTCTCGATGTGATCGGTCGAGGTAGAACCCGCGAATTAGGACGTAAACCGGTTTAACTAGACAAGGCTGCCAGTTCGGGTTCCAAACTGGACAGTTTCAAGAAAGTGGTCAATGCAGGTCTTTAGAGGCCGAATGGGCAAAAACGTAAAACACGAAAGTTCTAGATCACGGTTTTTCCTAGGGGGCAACATGGACCATTTCCTAAAATGAGGTTCCAGAGGCCTCCGTTTTTATGAAAAACCGAAAGTGGTCTGTTCAGACCCAGTTTTACATGACCAGCTTGTTCAAATTAAAACTGGTACTAAACTAAGCAGAATTATAATTTTTGTAAAACATGAAAGTTTTAGAACTCATCGAGAGTTAGAACTTTGATGAAGACAACTTTTCCCAATTCCAAAGGGATTTTTAAATATAATTTGATTTCTGAAAACTGCGCAGAGAGCAAGAAGTTCCTGCACATAATTTTTTAGAACCAATTTAGGAAAACTATTTTTCTGTTTAAAAATACTGTTTTGAAGATGGAAACTGTTCCAAAGACAGTTTCTAACCCTCAGACATTTTTAAAACCATGTTTCAAGATTCAAGGATTTTTAAAGGAAAGTATAGCAGTTTTTAGGTTTTTAAGCCAAAAACTTTTTCAAGGATAAAGAAAAGAAAGTAAGATGTTCAAGTTCAAGGTTTGCTAGGTAGATAGTTACGACACGTAATCGGGAATTACAACCGAGTTATTGGGCTTAACCCCAAAGCCCGAGGTTGACCCGAAGAGGGTTAACTTTAGTAACCTTAGAGGTTAACGAGGGTTAACCTAGTAAGATGTAAGACAAACTATTCCATGGGTTAATATAACCCAATAAGCTATGGGATAAAGGATAGCATGAAAGGTTATCCAACGTAACCTACTAGATTATGGTATACGATTTTATGGGGTTATGAGATATAACCCAAAGTGATAAGGTTACTTGAGGTAACCACACATAGCATGTTTTATAGTTAAAGGGGACATATAACCAAAGCATTGCATGAATGTTGGTTGACAACCAACATATTATAGTCGAGATTAGAGACCTTACCTATGTCCTTCGGTTAAGCAGGACGTACCCTGCAGCTGAACCTAGAAGCGGAGCAGTTTAGTATCGGACGTAGACGAGGTAAGTACAACGCCGCCTACAGCATAGGCTATTACGGTATTCTTAACCAAGTATGGTTGATGTGCTATGTGCTATGTGATGTGTTGTTATGCTAAGTGGTACTTGATATGCTAAGGAGCATGTCAAAACATGATATGTATTTATGATTTGAAATATGTTGTGGTATGTACGAATACATGCTAAGTTAAGAATGTTAGTTAAGTAGATGTGCTATGTGTTATGTGATGTGCTATTATGCCAAGTGTCAATTGATATGCTACGGGGCATATCAAAACATGATTTATGCTTATGCTATGAAGTATGTTATGATATGTATGATTACATGTCAAATTAAGAATGTCAGATGATTATGAAGTAAGAATAAGTAGCATCACGATGCATGCTCACTAATTCTAATAAGAATGACTAGAGTAAGTATGACATGGTAAGAGGATCAGTAGGCAGACGACAAGCAAGTTGCCGGTGTCGTACCCCCCGTCAAAGGTCAGGTCAGACTATGGCAAGAGTAAGTCCATGGTTGCGCGCCGGGTACGTACACTCAAGTAAGGGCCCATAGAGGGATGTGTGGGCTGTTGGTTGAAAATTTGGAGAGCCAAGTGGCATGCATTGGGTGATCACTTTTTCCTTAAATCAAGGCTTTACTTTTCCTTGTCCTATCAAGGAGTTGCCAAACTTTTTAGAGGGGGAATGAGAGGGTGGCCGAAAATGAGAGAGCAAAGGGAGGGCTAAATGGTTCTAGAATCCATTTGGAATTTCTTTCAAAGCCACCTAAGGCTTGTGATGTGTCACACACATGTGATCATCCCTTAAATCATGGGTTTGTTGTCATTTTTCTTCTTCAAAATTAATTCATTTCCTTTCCTTTATGCCACACAGATATTAAAAAAATACTGTGCTCCATAATTTGGTCCAAAATTCTTCATTGTAAAAATTGAACCAAAAACTTTCTTTCTCTAATTTTTCGAAGACCTTTTTGCCCTTTTAATATAGATTCGGTGTGCTTGATTTCTATGGTGGTTTTTACGGCTTATTTTTGCTTTCTTGACCATAAAAAGTCTTTGCAGTCTCTTCTTATACTGCATTTCATCATTTTTCGAGGTCAACATTTTTGACCTGTCCTTGGTCAAACTTTGACTTTTTGGTCAACCCTTTGACTTTTTTGGTCAGACCTCTGACTTTCTTAAAATTACTTCCTTTTTCTTTCCTTTTGTTCTTTTTTACTCAAAATGCCGTTTACCAACCTCGGCATCCTATTCCGAGTCTCATAGCCGGTTTAAGAGAAAATTCTAACCTTGCCTAATAAAATTACGAATTTCACATGTGATTCATAATTTTTCATAAAAACACATCATGCGGACTTCTAATTTCTAATAAAAAGAGAAATCTTAAGTCCATGAAAATTCTGGGTATTACATCCTACCCTCCTTAAAATATTTTCGTCCTCGAAAATCGGATAATTCTACGTGGCTTTTCTCAAAATCCACCAGAATTCCATAATGGTCTGTTCATGTTCCCATTTTTAAAACCTTAATGGGATCACATCTTTTATACGGAACCATAATCTTCCTTATATTTCATCTTATTTCATACCTCATATCCTCATACTTTCATACTTTTATGCTTACTTTCGTCATTCTTTCATTCCTATCATCATACTTTCATCATGTGCATCATACTTTCATTCTTTCATACATGTCATTGTACTTCATATTGCATCGCCAGAACCATTTTCATGAAATTTCTTAGCAAGTTTATCATATATCTTGCAATTTTGAAAAGCATATTATATTATATAGCTTTTCCATACATGAAAAATATATCGTATCTTCATATTTACGATACTTTTCTTTAACTTTACTTTAGGGCTCAGCAAATATTGAAAATATTTTTCTTTCAATTTACTTGAAACTGAGGACCCTCTTAGTACAGTGTTAATCTCATGCTATTAGAACCCCTTTCTTTCATGGTGACCCCTCTCTTGGAATTTCTTCCTCAAGGATTTGGCCATCTTTCATAACATGGTGGCCCCTTTCTTGGAATTTCTTCGTTAAGGATTTGGCCAAAGACCCCTTTCTTGGAAAAATTTACTCCTCAAGGATTTGGTCTTTTACATTACACAACATGATTTGGTTCTAATGTCGCATAAGATCAAGCACCATACGTAAAAAAAAATAACTTCTTTAAATCTTTTCCATATTATTCATGGAAAAAATAATAATAAATAATATTACTGAAAACATTTTTCTGTCCGAGTGATGCAATCGAAGACAAACTTGATTCAACTAGCTCTTTACATTTATTAGCCAGCAGAAACTTCTCTTATTGCCTTTAACATTTCCTTTAAAGCATACGGGCATAATCTTAACTCTAGGGAATATCTAAAACTTCCCATAATCATAACATAATCTTCATTACTTAAAAGGTTGTTGTCAATCTCAACCTTATTGATATCATCATCATTCTTATGACATACCAATTCTCATTGGTAGCATCTAACTCATATTGGCATATGCCTAATTGCTATTCCCAAATTAAGGCATTATCCACACTTTTTTTTTTTTTCAATCATAACTTAGCTTCTATAATTGCAAGATTAGACTCTTGCAAACTTTGGTTCGTTCGTATACACGGCGAACCAATTTCTATTTCTAACTTCTAATCCTTTACATCATCATCATCATCATCATCATCATCATCATCATCATCATAAGCTTACCCTCTTACATACCCATTATGGTAGTTTCTAGGGTCAAGGAAATACATATGTATATCGTATGTGATTTCCCTTAAAATGAAAAACACTATGGTTATCACTAAAAAAAATTTCAACTTACTTGGGCTGTTGCGGAGACGATGTGAAGCGAAGTGAAGTAGGCTGGCAGAATACCGCTCTGATACCAAACTCTGTGACGCCCCGAACCACCTACCTGACACCCACGCGGGGCCGACCGCGCAGATGCGGGGCGCCAGAACCGTCACCTTTATACATAACTTACTATACTTTGAAAATGCGGAATAAATTTTTTTTTTTTTGAAACTTCTTTTGAACATTGTTTTAAAACTTTCCTTGAACTTCATAACTTGGATTTCATTTTAAAATCTTGACTTGAAACCCATACACCAAAATTGTGCATCGTACTTTGAACATTTCATACATAATTAACTTCATACTTAACATATATGAAAACTTCATAACTTAAACATAATGCGGAAAATATTGCGTAGTGGTATCCCACACCGCCCTTCACTTGCTGCATCATCTCCAAGCCCACCAAGTAAGGCTACAAGCCTTTTTATCTCTACCTGCAGTATGGAATATATCTGATGAGCTGACGCTTAGCAAGTACAAACGCGATCTCACAAAACATTTTCATTTAACATCTTGAAAACATACTTCATCATAAAATATATGCATGAACCATTTATGTCAATTTATGCATTTCCTTTTAACTTGTACTTATCTTTCATATGGGTCTCATAGTGTGCGTACCCTTAACATATAGCGCGCCTCTAGTTACAGTTAGGGTTTGCAAGGTCCCTAACTGCTCCAGGAAAACATAAGTGATTACATCCTCCCGCATCAACGAGAGGGCGAATCCCTAACTTTAACATAAAAATCCTCCACCTTGGGGGAGGTTGGTACGACACTTTACTTGTGTATTTTTACCAAGTGGTTTATCATTAGTGAACATACCTTATGATGTCACAAAATCATAACTTATAATGCACATGGCATATTTTAACATAACATGGCCGCTTTAAAATATGGCATCGTTAAAATATGGCAATTTTTAAAATTCTTTAAATTATGGCCTCATTTAAACATAATAGCTTTAAAACATAGCATCTTAAAAAGCATAGCATTTAAACATGGCGTAGCATTTTCATATTTGAACATACATTATTATTTTCCATACCACAGGTGAGGTTTGTACTTACCTTAAGTCCTATGCTCTTGACGTAACATTTCTCGTGATATCTCAACAGGTTCATATTCCTGTTTCAATCAAAAGAGGTGTAAGATAAGGTTAACTTATCTCACCATAAATCGCGACATACGATGTTGGTATCCTAACCAACATCTATGAGCAATCCTAGATGTGTGTGTGTTGTATGTCCCCTCTAATATCTCTTGTAAACCTGATTGGTTACTTCCTTCATCTTGGGCTTGTACTTTACTTTTTCTTGGTTCATAATCCATTGGGTTATTATCTCTTCAATAATCCTAGGTCTTAGCCCATTTCATAAATCTTGGTATCCTTTAGGGTTATATTGGGTAACCCTAAAGTCAACTTTTGGTCAACCCAAGTCAACATGTGGTCAACTAAGGTCAACCCCCTTTGGGTTAAACGTTGGGCTATGGGCTTAGCCCAGTAACTCGGATATAATTCCGGTTATCGTTCGTAGTCGGCTTGATTACCCATTTTTACCTTACAACTCCATTTCTTTATTTTTGGAAAACATTATATAATCATCTTCGAAAAATCCATTTATTTGCTTGTAAAACTCTTACTTCATAATCTTGAAAATACTTGGCTAAAATCATTCTTTTCTTTACTTCTTGGGAAAATGTGGAATTTCAATTCTAAACCTTAAAATTCCACTCTCTTATTGAAAAATCTCATTTTCCTTTAACTTATGGAAAATCTCATTTTTCTTCAACTTGAACACTTTGGGTGAATAATCCCAAAACTCTTGTAGAAATTCATTTTCTTAAAACGGAACTTCATAAAATTATTACGGACTGAAAATCACCATTGGAACGGTTTTCGTAGTCAAAATAACATTTTAGAGACACTTTACATTTTTCTAGAAAACGTTTTTGTAAACCATAGTGCTGGAAATTTTCGGATTCCTGAGCACCCTTCGTAAAACCAACCCAGTTTAAAAATCCATTCATTATCTGAAAAACTTATCTTCACGAAAGTTGTAACTATCGAAAAATGCTAAAACTTTTGTGTTTTGCACAAAACCCAGTTCTGGCTAGATCAGTACCAGTTTTCGTTTGAAACTGGCTGATCCTGAAAAACGGAGTGAAAACTGACCCAAGGGATCAGCCACGGGTTTTCATAAAAACGAAGGCCTTTGGAGCCTTATTTTGAGATTCTGTCCACGCTGCTCTCTAGTAAAAGTTGTTTCGAGCAACTTTAATGTTTTAACTTTTACCCCGTTCGGCCTCTAAGGGCCTAATATTTTTTCTTTCCCGAAACTGGCCAGTTTCGACTCCGAAATGGCAGTTTCGGTTGTTAATCCGGTTTTACGTCCTAGTTCGCGGATTCTAACTCGACCGATCACATCGGGAGTGTCACGCCCCGACTTGTCGCAACAGAGTTCGGCGCGGTGTCCGACCGCGCGAACCTGGAGCGTTTGGTTCGAGTCGCGACGTTAACTTAAACTTACTTACTTGACTTGTTATGAAAAATAAAGTTACCCGATTTCATGAGTAAATTTTTTTTTCTTTCTTTTCTAAAAATCGTTACTTAAAAACTTTTATTGCGGAAATCTTAAAACTTTAACACAAGTTAAACTGAACATGAAGACTGTTTTTCTTTTATAAAACTCTTACTTTTCTTATGTACTCACTCGAGTACCTAGCCTTCACCTATGAGGAAAGCTAGCATACATACATATCTTAACTTAAACATACATGCATACATACTGAATGAAATGAAACACATTTTCTTTTAAACGCCTTTCGGAAACCCCGTAGCAGTCCATACCCACATTTCACATTCTGTTGCGCCATCTATCCACAGCTTGTTCAGGAAGTGCCGGTAGGAACCTTACCTACAGCATGAACATAAACAATGAGCTAAAAAGCTCAGTAAGCACAACATCCTATCCGCATGCAACTTTCTTCTCTATTCCAGGACCCAGAGCCAAAGAAACAAAAATTAAGAATAAAAAATACATTGACCAAAAAAAAAGAAAAGAAAAAAAGAAAAAGTTATAAACCCCAAAACAGAGAAGAAAAGAAAATGATACTGAAAATGACAACCAAGGTCACTGCTTTTCTCCATTCAAGTAAGGTCCCTTTACTTTCCATGTCTTTTTACATCCTTTGCTGTATCAAGGTCTCTGCAGAAAATGATGTCAAACTTGGATTAAGTTCACGTAAATTACGTGAAGTTTGATGCTAAATGATGCAGCTTGAATGGAATTCTAACGAATAGATTAAGGTACGTAAATCGGTTAATTAGCAAGGAGACAGCGACTAAGCAACAACCGAGCGGTCAGTTTTACCGCTGCGTTATCCACTCTGTGCCGTGCTCAGAATTGACTAATTGCAGGATTTATCAAGCAGAGAAATAAAACGAAATAAAATAGTGTATCAATGTTGATGCAGAGGCAGAGTTGAACTTATTTCAGATACAATATTGTTTTTCTTACAAGACATACGAAAGGAGAATGGGATTGCTAACCTTAGCCGGTTTTGATGGACCAGTCGACCAGATGATTTTGGGGGCATTCTTCAATGGCAAGTGGAGAATCGCGAATCCTGTCCAACGGCTCCAAGCATCCGGCATGCCACCTCTAACAATTTTCCTGCAAATTTTCAAAATTTCCAACTTAGTTTACAAATAAAACTAGAAAAGAAGATTCCGTTCATACCATGCTCATTCAAGTTACGAAATTCAGATGAAATAAATAGGAAGTCAACTCCAGTAAATCATACCCACATTTCACATTCTGTTGCGCCATCTATCCACAGCTTGTTCAGGAAGTGCCGGTAGGAACCTTACCTACAGCATGAACATAAACAATGAGCTAAAAAGCTCAGTAAGCACAACATCCTATCCGCATGCAACTAATGCACAACAACATGAACCAATTATGATTTATTATTAAAAATCATTTATGGTTTCTCTACTGAACTTATCTTATCTTATCTTGCTGCTATAACATGTGTGTATGTACTTCGGTACGTAACCATGGAGTGATTGAAGGCGGTCCGACCATACCAACTCAATCCATGAAGCACAAAGCTTAACATGGAGTAGTGGAGGCAGCCCTTCCATGACAATCAAACCATGGGACGTGCCGTTTTAACTTACCACAGAGGCAACGTCAGTACAACACAGCATGTCCTACTGTCTTATCACTTGTCTTACCATCTGACTTATTTTAGTGGACATACTTCGTGATGCCACAATAATAACATAAAACATAAACGTGCATCTGCATCAACATAAACTTATCTAAACATACATACATACTACATGGCATACTTAATGCATACATACATAACACATAAACACATAACATACATAGCACATAACATACATAACATAACAAACCTAACATACATACATGACATACATAACATGCATACATGACATACATAACATACATACATAACATGCATAACATACATACATAACATGCATACATACGTGAACATACCCTACATGCATACATAACATACTACATATCATAAAACATGTCATCCTATTCATGCGTTCATGCCGTAGGCGGAATTGTACTTACCTTTCCGTCATACGTGCTTGACTGATTGTCCCATCCTAGTGCTGTTCCATTACTGATACAGCTGCAGATTCTGCCTGCTTGACATAGGACAGACTCTACTTAATATCGTGAAATGCAGGTAAACTAACCAACATGTCTACATGATTCTTGGTTGTATGTCCCTTTACGTGCAAAACCTTTAACTTGGCTACCAACGGTAACCTGGCGTGCTGAGCCAACACTAAACCTCTAAGGGTTGCTAATCTTAATCTGCATCTATCGGGTTATATCTGATAACCCTTTAGACGAGCTATCGGTATCCTTTAGGGTCATCTTGGATAACCCGTGAGGATAAACTAACTTAAAGCTACGAGTTAACCAAAAGTCAACAAAAGTCAACCTTGGTCAACTCTGGTCAACTATGGTCAACCCCCTCGGGTCAACCTCTAAGGTCTCGGGCTTGAACCAGCAACTCGAGTCTAACACCCGATTACTACACGTGAACTAATCGTATGCTAAAAACTTTGCTTAAAAATCTTATTTCCTTTCTTGGAAAACACTTAGGGAAATAAATCCCAAGATTCACATTTTGTGTAAAAATTCATAACTTGTGTCATAAAATCCAAATCCTTGGTTTTATGTTTTGTAAATTCATTTTAGGTCGAAAACCGTCTTTGGAACGATTTTCGTGGCCAAATTACTTTTTTAGAGTTGAAAAACTATTTTTCTAAAAGCACTTCTTGAAATTGTGGTGCAGGGATTTCGGATTCCCTGAGCACCCTTGATAAAACAATTTTTATCTTAAAATCGGTGCGTTATCTTAAAAAGTTTTCTTCACGAAAGTTCTAGCTCTCGAAAAATGCTAAAACTTCCGTGTTTTACAAAACTCCTAATTCGGCCTAGATCAGTACCAGTTTCGAGTTGAAACTGACTAATCCTGAAACTAACGGGTCTGGGGGACGTAAACACTTAGCCACGGGTTTCGGTAGTTTTGAAGGCCTTTGGAGCCTTATTTTGGAAAACGACCCACGCTGCCCCCTTGGAAAAGTTGTTTTGGACAACTTTAATGTTTTACGTTTTCCCAAATTCGGCCTTTAACGGCCTGTTATTTTCCGTTTACGAAAACTGGGCGGCTTGAAACCGAACCTGTAGCCAGTTTCGTGTTAAATTATTTTTACGCGTCCTAAATCGCGAGCTAACTCAACCGATCACTCGGGAGCCTAAATCAAACACATGCAGCGTTGTCTAACGTCCCACAGGCTTTGGACATGTCACCCCACGTGGTCATGCAAACCAAACCGGAACTTACTAACCTAGGTTTGCACACTTGTCTAAGGTTGCATCACATGAAATGGCATCACATCAAGCAATACCGAAATTAAATCTAACACCCTAGCTCATGAGCCACACTTGGCTGCACCATAACAGGGACATAACTCACCAATTTTTATGCAAACCAAGCAAACAAAGCAAGCACATAAACCATGCACAAAACAGAAAATCATGCAAAGCTAACTAGCTAACCATGCACCCTAATCAAGCCTTACACCCTAACATACACATAGCTCAAAATTAAATGAGCTCATGCTCTACATCACTTGCATAAATACACATTAAATTCCCAAATTTAATGCTTGAATCTAAAGCTAGGGTTAGGGTTTATACCTCACCAAAAATCCGGAATTGGTTCCTCCCATGGAGCCGAACCCTTGGTTGCATGGCTGCTCCACCTTGGCTGCCTCCTTGCAGCCAAACTTTCTTCATCCAAAATACTTCCAAAAATTCCAGCCATGCACACACATATACACACATAATTAACCATCAATTTTGTGTGGAAAAAGCTTAGGGTTTTGAGAGATTTTACCATAACTTACTCTAGGGTTCATGGGCTGAAAATTTCAGCTTCCTTATGGCTGCTCTTGCTCACTGTTTTGGACACCAAATTGCTTCAAAAATCTGCACCAACTTGGGTGATCCACTGCTGTCCAAAACCGAACCCTTACAGCCCCAAAACCCATAAAAATCTGCTTCATTTTTGCTGCACCATGCAGCCGAACCCAGCCCCCTACCAAGGCACCAAAATCATTCCTTGGTTCATGGTTGGTTCTCCTTCTCCATGCTCGGTCCCTCCTTGGTTTGGCCTGAAATTTTTCTCACTTTCTCCTCTCCTCCATGCACGGTTTCAGCTCACCAAAATCTGGAAAAATTCCAGATTTTGGCTTGGTTCTCCATGCTCCAAAACCGTGCATGCCTATGGTGAACAACACATGAGATTTCTAATTTTTTTTCTTACTCTTTCTCTTCTCCCATGGCTCCGGATTTTTCTGCATGAATTTGGCCAGCATATGGCTGCCTTTCTCTCTTTAATTTTCTGCACAAATGGGGTCCTATTTATAGAGCTTTTTGGGACTTCTAAAAATTCTATTTTGGCCCCAAACTTTTTAATTTCTTGGCCTTGTGACTCAAGGTTGGCCGGCTGTCCACAGCCTAGTAGCAGCTGGCCTTGCTGAAGTCATGGCTGATATCATGGATTATGTCACGGCTTATCTCACAACTTTTCAAAAATTACATTTTTGCCCCCCGAAAATGGGAATTCTTGCAAAAATGCCCTTTAGGTGTCCGATTGTCCTAAAAATCAACACACCCATCCTATTTGATGATATTATCATCTTAGTAACTTCATACGCTCATTTCGTCAATTTTCTAAAATTTACACTTTTGCCCCTAAAAGTGAAAATTTTAGCATTTATGCCCCTAAACTTCAAAAATGGCATAATGCTTGCTTTTCAATCCAATATCATTCTTTTCATGATTTTATGTGATTTTCTTCCATTAAAATCACATATTTTCAAAATTTACATTTTTGCCCCGAAAGACAAAATCTTTACATTTTCACCCCCGAAAATGACTATTCCTTAATTTCTTCTTGCAAAACATATTATTTCCTTATTTTGACCTCATCTAACGACGTCTCGTGGCATACTTCTCATATTTTTCAAAATTTACATTTTTGCCCCCAAAAATGAAAATTTTGACATTTTTGCCCTTTGACCTGGATTGGCCTCCTTTGATGATCTCTTGACAAAAAAAGTCAATCTGGCCTTAACTAATGCTAGGGATGCTTGATTTCTAGGGTGTTTCTTATTTTCTACTGTCTACTTGGGCTATACCGCCCATACTGACATATTTTACAGTATTTTCGCATACTGCAGCATTTTCCACTATCGAGTCAACTGTTGACCACTTTTGGTCAAATTTTGACTTTTTCGGAAAAACGTCCCTTATCGCCCCTTTCGACCAGAAAAGGCGTTTTCTAACCTTAAAAATCTATTCTGAGTCTTATTGAGCCATAAGACTTCGTAAAACGTGTGAAAAACCCTTAACTGAGTTTTTCCGCAAACATATCAGTATATGCTCATAATTCATTTAAAAGAGGAAAAATGGCAACATGAAAATCTGGTTATCACAGGGAGCCTATACGCTAAACAAGCAATGTATCTAACGTCCCATGCATTCATTCTTGCCCATCCATCACGCCCATGCAGCCCATAAAACCGAAAATCTTAGACTTGGGTTGCATGGTGTCTTGCTCTTGCATCATTCATTAAACTAGCATCACATTCATCATAATCCATCAACCAAATCAGCCACTGCCTTAGGGCTTATTTGTGACCAAAATTTGGGGGACTTAAATAACACATCTAGCATGCATCCTAGCCATATTTCAAGCATAAAAATCATGCAAGCAACATCATAAAATAAGCCAACTAAACCCTAATCCCTATCAAGCACATACACCGAAAATCAAGGGCTGAAAAAGAGATGGACTTATGTCCTTACAAACCTATCTTGAATCATCATAAAAATACTTATCTTGAGCTTAAATCCAAGAGTGGTTCAAGAAATTACCTTAACCCAAGTTAGGGTTTGAAAATCCCTTTTTCTCCTTGGTTCCATGGCTCACGGATTTTTGGCTCCTCCAAGGGATCCGAATCCTCCTTCATGGCTCACGGATTTTTGCAAGAAAATAGAAATCCAAGAAACTTTGGTTAGCTCTTTCTTGCTCATCAAAACCGGACCTTATAAGAAGAGAAATCCAAGTTTTTTCTTAACTTTTTCCTCTCTCAATGCCCACGGTTTTTGGCTCCAATAGAGCACCAAAAATCTTCTCTTGATTCCTCTTGCTAGAACCGAACTCATCACATGGCTCACCCACGGATTTGGCTCCCAAAATTCCAGATTTTCTTCCTCTCTTTTCACTCTCCAAACCCACGGTTTTGTGCCCAAAAATGGGTCTCCATGGCTCACAAAATCTTTCTCCTTTCTCCCCTAGCACACCGAGCAACACAAGCACAAGTCCTCTAGCATTTTTTTCCCAGATTTCTTACATCTTTCTCTCCCTCTCTCCCACGGATTTTTGGCTGGAAATAGGAGAGGAGTGTGGTTGGTCAAGAGCTGCCGAAACTTGAGGGAAAAGGTGTAAGACCCAAAATTTTGTAGACTTGTAATCTCCTTGTTCATAAGGAATTAGAGTCTAATTTATGTATCTATGATATGTTATATGAAAAATTATGAATAATAATGAGAAATTCATAATTTTATTTAAACAATGCTCGGGTCCTCATTTAATGATTTATGAGCCAAGAATGAGGTTTTTAAAGGAAAAAGAACGAAAAAGGATGAAATTTTACGAAAGTAAACTTTGACTGAAAAAGTCAAAGGTTTGACCAAAAAGTCAAATGGTTGACCAAAAAGTCAAAGTTTGACCAGAACGGGTCACAACGTCGACTTTACAAGTATGATGAAGGAATATGGAAAGAAACTCCAAAAATGAAGTTTTATAAGCCATAAATCCACCCTAGAAAAATCAAGCACACCGAAAAATGAATTAAGGGCAAAAAGGTCTCCGAAAAATTGGAGAAAGAGAAGTTTCGGTCCAAAATTTACATGGAAGAATTTTTGGACCAAAATTTACATGGAAGAATTTTTGGACCAAAATATAAAATAAGAATGCTCATCACAGTATTGGAAATAACTGTAGAGCGCGAAAGGAGCTGTGAAAGAACGAAATGGCCAAACAAGGCCTTGGAAGAGCTAGTGGAAGATGACATCAACTCTTGACATCACCCTCCACTAACTCAAGACTTCAAATGGCAGCCCTCTACCCCCCCATCATGTTCGGCAACTAGACAAGGAAAAAGAAAAGAAATTGGCTTGGTTAAAGTAACTAGATGGCCTTTCAAGTCCAACCAAGCAAAGGACAACAACACCATGCCTATGACTCACCTTTTTACTAGCCAAAGCAAGCTAGTGGCAGCCAACTCCTCTCCCCTTGGTCGGAAACAGCTGGGGACAGCAAAGAAAAGAAAAAAAAAATGGGAGCAAAGGCTAGACATCAAGCCTTAAATCAAGGAAAAGGTGCAACCACTCTTGTCCATCAAGTCCTCTCACTCTCTAGTCATTTTTGTTGAACAAAAATGAGTCAAACCCATGCCTTTTCCACCCCAAAAATTCGGATGCACAACCCCCCATTCAGCCCCCTTGGATTCGGCAGCTAGAGGAAGAGAAAGACTTGACACAAAGCCTTGAATCAAGGGACAAGAAAGCAACCACTCTAGTCATTCAAGACATCTCATATTTTCCCTTCTCTTTTCGTTGTCAAAGTGAGCCAAAAGCTCTCATTTCTCTTGGAGATATTCGGCAGCTAGGGAGAGAAAGAGAGAGAGAGAGATTCAAAAAGTTTTTGGGTTTTCCATCTCAAGGGTTTCGGTTCTAGAGGGAGAGCTAAGGAAAAGTGAGAAAAATCTTGGTGAGTGCTTCAAGAGTTGGCCGACCAAGAGCAAGAGAAAGAGGGAAAAAGAAGTGAGTGAAACTTGGAGAATTTTTGGGTCAAGAGGTTCGGATTTGAGTGGTCTAACAAGGAACCAAGAAGAAAAATTTTGGTGCACCTTTTTGTACCAAAACCGTGAGCAACCAAGAGCAAGGAGAGCATTTGAGAAAATTTTTGTGGATTTCTCCAAGACTTGGCCGAACAAGGAAGAAGAGAAGAAGGTAAGAGAAATTTGGTTTTTCTCTTGATTAAGGTTCGGTTGGTAAGAGTAAGAAAGAACTAACAACAAAAATTTTGGATGCCATTTTTCATGAAGAAGCCGTGGGCTAGAGCAAGCCAAGGAAGGAAGGAAATCTTTGGATTTTCAAAACCCTAACTTGGGTTAAGGTAAACTCTCTTAAACCACCTTGAATCTAAGTTTTATTTAAGTGTTTTTGAGGTTGATTCAAGTGGTTTGTAAGGACATAAGTCCACCTTAATTTTCTGCCCTCATTTATGGTGTGTGTGTGTGCTTGATAAGATTAAGGTTGGTTGGCTGATTTTGATGCTTGTTTGCTTTAAAATTTGTGCTTGAAAATGATGGATTTTTCATGCTAGAAATAAGGTTGTATGTCCCATAAGATTAGGCCAAAAATCTGCCCTTGGCAGCCATGAGAGCATGCTAGACTTAGGGTTGGATTTTATGTTGATGGTATGTGATGATGCATGAGTTAGAACCATGTAACCCTAGTCTTTTTAATTTTCGGATTTGGGGTTGCATGAGTAGAATGAGATGGATTTATGGGTTGCAATGGGATGTTAGAAGCACTGCTTGATGTTGTCTAAGCTCCCGATGTGATCGGTCGAGATAGATTCCGCGAATAGGACGTAAACCGAAATGAGGAACCGAAACTGCCAATTCGGATTCGAATCTGGCCAGTTTCGGGAAATGGTAATTTCAAGGCCCTTAAAGGCCGAATGAGGTAAAACTTAAAACATGAAAGTTGTTCGGAACAACTTTTCCTAGAAGATAGCGCAGACAGAATCTTGAAATAAGGCTCCAACGGCCTCCGTTTTACCCAAAACCCGTGGCTGAACCCTGGGACGTTCTCCACCCAGTTTTTCAGAGTTAACCCATTTTCAAATAAAAACTGGTACTGATCTAGGCCGAACTGGATTTTGTACAAAACACGAAAGTTTTAGCATTTTTCGATAGCTACAACTTTCGTGAAGACAGGTTTTTCAATTTCCAAGCCGATTTTTAAGCTGGGTGTGATTTATGGAAGGTGTGCAGAGAGCCCAAAATCTTGAACATGAGTTTCACGAAAATATTTTCTAGAAAAATTGTGAAGTGTTCTTAAATGGTTATTTTAGCTTCGGAAACCGTTCCAAATGTGGTTTCCGACCCCAAATGATTTTATAAATGATTTGTTTCGAAAACCATGAATTTTAAGGGCTCGGGTTTGAAATTCACATTTTTCCACAAAGTAAAGAAAAAGAGAGTTTCATACTAAACATTTCCAAGTTAAAGAAAATAATGGGTTTAAGCCAAAGAATTTTCTAATTAAAGGAGTTAGAATTTTTACAAGCAAAATGAAGGATTTTGGAAGTTAATTATACAAGAGTTTCCAAAAATAAGGAAGAGGAATTTTTAAAGTAAAATTGGTAAGCAAGCCGATTACGAACGGTAACCGGATATTGTATCCGAGTTACAAACACAAGGGTAACCAAGGGTTGACAAAAGGTTAACCCAAGGTTAAATAAGGTTAACCTTAAGGGTTACCCAACATAACCCTAAGGGATACCCACATGTATATTTGGGCTAAGAATTAAAGGGTTAATGGAAATAACTCAATAACAAGAATGTATGAGCAAAGCCCAATAAGAGAACAAGGCTCTAACTAAAAAGGTTACCCAATGTAACCTCATAAGGATTTATCAAAGTTCAATAAAGAATGGGGATTTAAGTGGCCAAGATGGATACCATGTATAGGGGACATACAACCAAAAGTAGATGTGAGTGTTGGTAGGTCACCAACACCTTACGAAAGGATCCTGATCCTATATTTTTGGTATATCAGGAAAGTGAATTGCCGTTGTCGACAAATTTAAGGAACACAATTTTAAGGATACGGCACTAGAGGTAAGTACAAACCTCACCTGCAGTATGAAATCTAGTAAATTATGTTCAAGTATGTGGTTTTCAAATATGCTGCAATATGTTGTGTGCTATATCTATGAAATGCTATGTTTTATGAAAAGTGCTATTTTTACGAAATGTCATGATTATAAAAGGTGCTATTTTCGTAAAATGCTATGTTTATAAAAAAAGGTGCTATTTTTGCAAAAGATTATAAAGGTACTATATTTGTAAAATGTCATGTTTATAAAAATGTCATGTTTGCAAATGCCATGAATGAAAAGAATGCCATGCCATGTTATTAATGAGATAAAAAGTATGTTATCATATAGTGACA
>CM046376.1:33030983-33123513 GCA_025413485.1 Ficus microcarpa | reverse complement strand
GCTAGGGGTGTGATGCTTGATTAGGGTGTATGGTTAGTAGTTTAGCTATGCATGATTTTATGTTTATGTGCTATGTTTTATGCTTGCATGAGTGCTTGGATTGCATAAAAAAAATTGGTTAGTATGGTCCCTGCCCTAGGTGCGGCCGTGAGTGGCATGTATGCTAGAACATTAGACCTAGCTTCGATGTTGCATGATTTGATTTAAAATCCATGTTATGCAACCTTAGAACACATGCAAACCTAGGGTTTAGTAGTTCCGGATTTGGTTTGCATGGCCACGAGGGGATGACATGTCAACACATGTAGGACGTTAGTTAACGTGTATGTTGTTCATTTAGGCTCCCGAGTGATCAGTTGAGTTAGTTTCCGAAGTAGGAGACGTAAAATCAAGTAACACGAAAAACTGGTAGGTTCGGACTAAGTCTACCCAGTTTTCGTAAACGAAAAATAATAGGCCCTTAGAGGCCGAATTTGGGAAAACGTAAAACACGAAAGTTGTCCAGAACAACTTTTCCTAGGGGACTACGCGGGTCGTTTTCCAAAATAAGGCTCCAATGGCCTTCAAAAATGTCAAAACCCGTGGCTAATCTTTTAAGTCTCCAGACCCAGTTTCGTTTTCAGGGGTCACCCGGTTTCAACTAAAAACTGGTACGAATCTAGGCCGAATTAGGAGTTTTGTAAAACACGAAAGTTTTAACATTTTTCGAGAGCTAGAACTTTTGTGAAGAAAACTTTTTCAGATTACGTACCGATTTTAAAACGAAAATTGTTTTATGAAGAGTGCTCAAGGAATCCGAAATTCCTGCACCACAAGTTTTACAAGTGTTGTTAGAAAAATGGTTTTTCAACCTTAAATGAGTATTTTGACTCGGAAAATCATTCCAAGGACGGTTTTCAACCTAAAATGATTTTACGAAGCATAAATCCATGAGTTTGGATTTTATGATTTAAGTTAAGAATTTTTACATGAAAAGTGAAATTTTGGGATTATTTCCCTAAGTGTTTTCCAAGCAAGGAAAATGATTTTTCAAGCAAGTTTATAGCTAACGTTTAGTTCACGATTGGTAACCGGGGGTTATGCCCAAGTTACTGGGTCAAGCCCGAGACCCAAAAGGTTGACCATAGGGGGTTGACCATAGTTGACCGCAGTTGACCAAAGTTGACTTTAGTTGATTTTGGTTAACTAATAGCATGGAGTTAGTTTATCCTTACGGGTTATCCAAAGTAACCCTAAGCGATACCGTTAAGCTCAGCTAAAGGGTTATCAGATATGACCCGATAGTTTTAGATTAAGATAAGCAACCCTTAGAGGTTTAGTTTGGCTTAGCACGCCAGGTTACCGTAGGTAACCAAGTTAGACGCTTTGCACATAAGGGACATACAACCAAGATCATGTAAACATGTTGGATAGATTTCCAGCATTCCACGGGATTTAAGTAGAGCATGTCCTTGTTAAACAGGTAGAACCTGCAGCTGAACCAGGAGTGGAACAGCATTAGATGGGACAATCAGTCAAGAACGTAGGACGGAAAGGTAAGTACAATTCCGCCTACAGCATGAACACATGTTTATTTGCATATGATGTGTTTAAGAAATCATGAATGGGATTTCATGATTTATGATGTTCAGTATGCAGTATGTTTATGTGTTAAGTCATGCAGTATGTTTATGTGTTAAGTCATGCAGTATGTTTATGTGATATATTATGTCATGTAGTAAGTTAAGTTAAGTTATGTAGTATGTACATGTTATGCATTATGTTTATGTTATGTCAAAATGAAGTATGTTATGTCAAGCATGCAGTCTGTTATGCAAGTTTATGTTCAGTATGTCATCCACGTTAATTGATGAGTTAGTATGTATAGCATGTTATGTTTTATGTTAGATTTGTGGCATCACGAAGCATGTCCACTAAAAATAAGTCACATGGTAAGCAAGAGTTAAGTCAAGTAAGACATGTTGTGTGGTACTAGCTTGCCTTCGTGGTAAGTTTAAACGGCATGTTCCATGTTTTGACTTGATATGGAAGGACTGTCTCCACTACTCCATGTTAAACTGTGTGTTTCATGGTTTAAGTTGGTTTGGTCGGACTACCTTCAATCACTACATGGTTACATATCTAAGTACATACACACGTGTTATAGTAGTAAGATAAGATCAGTAAAGAGACCATAATTGATTTTATAATAAATCATAATTGGTTCACGTTTTCGTGCATCTAGTTGCATGCGGATAGGATGTTGTGCTTACTGAGTTTTTTTAGCTCATTACTTACGTTCATGCTGTAGGTAAGCTACCTACCGGCGATACATGATACAAGCTGTGGAGAGATGGCTCAGCAGATTGTGAAACGTGGGTATGGACTGCTACGGGGTTTCCGAAATGCGTTTAAAATGAAAATGTGTTTTCATTATGTTTCAACATGTATGTTTCAGTTTTCAGTTTTTAGCAGTTATGGCAAGCAAGTTGCCACGTGTTGCACCGGTCCGTATTAGGTCGGGGCTGGTCCACGATTCCGATTATGTATGTATGTATGGAGCTTTCCTCATAGGTGAAAGCTCAGTACTCGAGTGAGTACATTTTAAGAAGATAAAGTTTTATAAAAGAAAAGCAGTTTGAGTTATGCTTTAATCGAGTTTAAAGTTTTATGATTTCCGCAAAAGAAGTTTTCTAGTCACAATTTTAGAAAAGAAAGAAAAAAAAAAAATTTTACTCTAAAAATTGGGTAACTTTATTTTCAATCAAGCAAGTAAGTAGTAATGTGACGAACCCAACTCCAGGTTCGCGTGGTCAGACATCGCGTGGATTTGGTGGCAATAAGTCGGGGCGTGACAAAAATTCCCTATCTTGAGTATGAAATTTAAATTTCAAGGAAATAATTTAGTATTTCAAGCTCATATATCTCAAATTCCTTTATCAAACATCGTTTCAGATCCTGTTTCTCCTTCTGATCTTTTCTTGTGACAATAATCTCATCAACATATATTAGGAGGGCTGTTACTTCCATCGTGGCCGAATGTTTGATGAAGAGGGTATGATCTCCTTGACTGAGTCTGTATCCTGTTGCTTTATCACTCTAGCAAATCTCCCAAACCAAGCTTTAGGTGATTCCTTTAATCCGTATAGGGCCTTTTTCAGTCTACACACGTTGTTAGCTATCTGCTTTCCTTTAAATCCTTGTGAAATGCTCATATAAATTTCTTCTTCCAGATCACCATGCAAGAAGGCATTCTTCACATCAAACTATTAAAGTTGCCAATTAAAATGAGCTGTCAAAGTTAACAAGATTCTCACAGTGTTCATTTTGCCACAGGAGCAAATGTCTCCTGATAATCAACTCTATAAGTCTTAATATAGCCCTTAGCAACTAGCCTCGCTTTATACCTCTCAAGAGAACCATCAGCCTTGTATTTCAAAGTTAAAAACCATTTGCACCCCACTAGATTCTTTCCTTTTAGCTTTTCAACAATCTCCCATGTTTTTTTTTTCAATGCACCCATCTCCTTTCTCATAGCATTCCTCCACTCCTTTTTAGACAATACCTTAGATAAAGTGTGTGGAACAAAAATAGTGTACAGACTCATAATAAAGTTTCTATAGAGTGGTGAAAAACGTTTAAGTGGCATATAGTGGGACAATGGATATAAAGGATATTTTGTACATTCTCAGGTACCTTTTCTAATAGCAATAGGGATATAGTGGGACAATGGATATAAAGGACGTTTTGTACATTCTCAGGTACCTTTTCTAACAGCAATAGGGAGGTCAAGATCCTTTTTTGTTGTTTCAATAGATTGTACATGCAAATGTGAATCAAAACTTACCATGTCTTCATTAGCAGGACTTGGGATGTCATTTCAGACTTGTGTCAGGTCTGGAACAACTGGTTTTCTTGAAAACACCAGAGGAAATCTCACAGTCATAAATACGAACAGATAATGGAGTATGAATTGGTACTAGAGTGGACAAAGGTTCTGATTGTGGGGCTAACACAGATTCAGGAATTGTGGACAAAGGTTCTAATTCTAGGGCTAACACAGATTCAGGAATTAAGACAACTCGGTGGAGGTTGAAACATTCTGTTTTTGAGTAGATGGAGATGTATCCAAGGGTAGATAGATCAAGAGACCCCAAAGAACCAAGATTACTATCACAGTCATTATCTTTCGTAAGTGAAATCTCCCCCCGAGGATAAGACGGTGAGAAGTATGGTTTGTTTTCAGCAAAGGTGACATCTACAGATAGGTAAAATTTTCGAGAGGGACGATGATAGCATTTGTACCCTTTTTGTGTAGATGAATAGCCAAGAAACACACATTTGATTGCTCGGGGTCTAATTTTCCTCTATTTTGGCTATGAAAGTGGACAAAAGAAGTTCAACCAAAGACTCTAGGTATGAGACCATTTGAAGTTCTGACATGTGGATAGAATTTTGCAAGGTTTTCCATGGGAGTTTTGTAATCTAATGTTTGTGAGGGTAGTCTATCGATCATGTATGTGGCAATAAGGACAGCCTCCCTCCAATAAGATTTAGGAACATTCCCTTGGATTAACTATGCCTGATTGGTATTAAGTAAATGGCCATTTTTCCTTTTGGCAACCCCGTTTTGTTATGGTGTGCTTACACATGATGATTCATGAATAATGCATTCTTTTTGGAAGTAGGGTGTCAAGATTTGGATGAAGTAATCCCTTGCAATGTCAGACCTAAAGCCTTTAATTTTTACCCCAAATTGGTTTTGAATCATGGAATGGAAGTTAAGGACAACACTACTTACATCATATTTTTGTTTGAGCGAGAATATCCATGTAGCCCTAGTACAGTCATCAATTAGAGAAACAAACCATCGAGACCCCGAAATGTTTGAAATTGTGGATGGTCCCCAAATGTCATTGTGAATCAATTCAAAAGGCTGCGAACTTCTCTTATTACTAATGGGAAAGGATACATGAGTGTGTTTTGCATGTTCACAAACATCACAATGAAAATTTGTAATATTCAATCTTTTAAACAAAGAAGGAAACCAGATATTCAAGACTTTAAAAGATGGATGACCAAGACGAAAATAATGAAGCCAAATGGCAAATTTATTTAAAGAACTGAGAAAAGTCGAGGACAAATTATTCATGACTCTTTTCAAAGTACTCGGTGTTTCAAGATAGTAGAGCCTGTTCTTTTCCTTAGCAAGTCTAATCTTCCTTTCCGAAACCTGGCTCTGAAAAACATAATAAGCAAGATGGAAAATTGCATAACATCTTAGGTCTTTTGTGAGTTTTGAATTGAAATAAGATTTGCTGACAATTTTGGGGCATGAAGAACATCTTTAAGGACAAGAGAAGGTGTCGCTTGGATATCTCTTAATCCTGCAACTGTAGCCAGAGAACCATTTGCAACAATAAATTTTGAACTACTAGAACACGGAGTGTAAGAACTAAAACATTGGGAGGTGTGAGTCATGTGATTTGTTGCCCCCAAGTCAACTCTCCAAGAGTTGGTCAAACACTTTTCTGAGACATGTAATCCAAAATGGAATGATGACTTACTTGAGAATACCAATGAACATGCACTAGAAGGCTTATCAAGAGATCCAATCAAGCCTTTGAGTTTTTCGATCTCTTCAATATTGAGTCGTCCTTTCTCCTATCCCTCACTTTGGTTGGTTTGTTTTGTTATATGTGCCTGAGACTGAAGTCTCTATCGACCTCCACGATTTCCCCATTCTCGGCTTGATGGTTTACTATGCAATTTCCAGCAATTCTCCTTGGTATGCCTTAGCTTTTTACAATAGTTGCACCTTAAATTATCCTTGCTATTTATCTGCTGATTGTTTTTGTTGTCCCTCCCCGGGAGCTTTGATAGGTCCGCTTTCCCTCTTTCTTGTGCCTGGGGTTCTTTAGATTTAGTTACCAAGGCTGAACTATCTAAAGCTTTCCTTTGCCCAAATTAGAGAAATTATCTCCTCCAATGAAGGTGTCTCCTCCCTGCCAACTATCTGAACCCTAACCTGATCAAATTCAGGACTGAGTCTAGTCAAAAAAATCATATACTCGGTCCTTCTCAATAAAGTTCTTCAAGATGGTAGCATCTTCTGGGCACTTCATCTCAAATACCTGATAGTGGTCGAGTTCTTGCCACAAATTATTCAGTAAATTGGCATATTCTGTCACTGTTTTTCCCTGTTTGGTAGCACCTGTCTTTACCTTTATCTCGTACACTTAGGTTGCATCATGAGCTTTCGAATAGGTTCGCCAAATGGAGTCCCAAATCTCCTTTGTAGTTGTTAGAAACATACAGGTATCACTAATTGCAAGATCCACTGAGTCCTAAAACCATGACATAACCATGGAATCTACTTCATCCCACGCTTCAAAAGTTGGATCTCCCTTGGTTCTATTCCAAGAAGATGACTCAGTCTCCCTTTACCCTTTAGGTAAGTCTTGACAAATTGGGACCACTTGAGATAATTTTTCTCATTCAGCCTGTATGTAGTCCGAACATTTTGCAAATCTCCAGTCATTTGGTTGAGTTAAACTCTTCTGATTGAACAGAGGTATTTGAAGTAATTGTGGTTTCAGAGGACATGATGATCGAAAAAGGACGGAAAAGAAAGGAGAAAAAGAAAATCGCAGCAAAAAAACAATAGAGAAACTGCAAAAAAATGCAGCAATGAAGGCTGCAATCAACTGATGTTTTGCTGCAATGAAGATTGCACAAAGAAAGAAACCCAGAAAAGAGCCTAAAGCTCTGATACCATAACGAGAAAGAAAGACAAAGAATGATGATTTCTCATTGAATCAGAATAATTGGTATACAAGCCTATATAGACTATTCTAGGAAATAAATAGGAAGCTAATCTACCTAAAACAGCCTGAGGGTCAAATGTGACAAATCCCATGATTCAAGGGATCAAAAATAATTTCCTATCTAAATATATACAAGCTAATTTGTTTCCTAACAATTAGGTTTTGACAACTGTACAATTCAACACTATTGGATCCATATTTAATGTACTACTAGTTATTGAATTGTTTAAAGTTGCTAAACCCATTGCTAGATGGCAAAAGACTTCTCAGATGACACAAATTTGTTCTGTCTAAGACTTGGTCATTTTAACCTAAACAGGATTGAAAGACTGATAAAGGATGGTCCTTTAAAAGAATTAAAAGTTTGTTTTCTATTTATCTATAAATCCAATTTGGAAGGTAAAAGGACAAGGAGGTCATTTTTGGCCAAAGGTGAGAGACCTAAAGCACCTCCTGAACTATTCCATTTTGATGTATATGGGCCTTTGAGTACACAAGTTATAGGTGGTTGCGGAAATTTTATCACTTATATGGATGATTATTTTAGACATGGATATTCATAATTGATGCAGAGGAAATATGTAACTTTTGGAAAGTTTGAAGAATTCTAGGCCGAAGTTGAAAAAACAATTAGGCAAGTTAAGTAAGACTCTTCGATGTGATTGAAGAGGTGATACTTGGATTTTGAATTCAAGGATCACTTAGTTGAATAAAGAATCCTATTGCAGCTCACTGCACCTGGTCCATCGCAAAAAAGTGCTGTTGCTAGAAGGAGAAATCAGACTTTACTTGACATGATGAGATTAATGTTAAGTTATTTATTATTACCCATATCATTTTGGTATATAAGGTACGAACTGTATTATGATGCATACATATTTGCATGATAATCTAATGAGATAAGAGGAGATATATTTTATAGATCTCAAAATAAGAAAGTATTTGTATTGACAAATGTACGCTGTTTGAGAACAAATGAATGATCGATTATAAACCCCAAGGCAAAATAGTTCAATGAGAGTTACTGACTGATGAGATCAGTCTTCAACCAATAAATGTTGTTGTAAGACAGCGTAAAGAGATCACTTCTTAAGATCAGAGTCATATATCACCTTATCGTAGTGGGAAGGTAATTAGATTACTTGTCTGCTACTGCAATGAGGGTGAAGCAATAGTTGCTATCATTGATAATGATATTGATGATCTATTAACTTACAAGTCGGCAATGGAAGACATTGATAAGGAGAAATCACAAAAGGATGTGAAACTCGAGATGGAGTAATGTACTCAAACTTAGTCTAGGATATTGCAGATTTACCTGAAAGGATAAAACTGATTGGGTGCAAACGTGTCTTCAAGGGAAAGAGAGGAATGGACATGAAAGTGGAGACTTTCAAGACAAGGCTTATGGCAAAGGGATTTACCCAAAAAGAATATTAGATTATGAGGATACTTTTTTGCTGTAGCTATGTTTAAGTCCATTAGGATACTCTTATCCATTGTATCTCATTATGAGAATGAGATATGGAAACTGGATATCAAGAAGGCAATTCTGAATGACCATTTAATAATCAGTTGCTTAGATATTGGATTTTCACTATTTTGGAAGGTCTCCCCCTACTGAAAACAATATTCACCTCCAAAACACCTAAAAACATCCATCCGAGGTAGCAGAACAGTCACCCAACTACCTTCCCTAGGTGTCTATTACCTAGCAAACCCACTTTGACTAGATTCAAATCCCATAGGAGGGAATTTCTCTCCCTTTTGGAGCTTTCTATATCTGGAAAACTAAGCAACTATGATCAAATGGCTCCCCAACTATAAGCTTTAAAGGGAAACTCTTCCAACCAAACTAGAAGCTCTTAGTTGTCATCACTAGCTTATAAACACTCCACTATTTTCACCCCAAAACACATCATCAGATCATAAAAAGCCATCAGACACCTTCAATCCCCCAACATTGAAAACAACCCTTTTTCCACCTTTATTCACGGCCAAGAGAGGTGACCCTTTCTACCTCAGGTGACTCCATTGACGGAGGCACAACTGAAACACGAAGATATCACAATCACTATTACTAGAGACCAATATTTCCCTTACCAATTCTTTATTCACAACAAATGGTCATGAGAGGAGACCCTATTCAATACTCCATAACTTCCGACGATATCTCCAATGGTGGAGATCCTCTAGAATAGGCGTTCCCAAGTATACAACTGCTTCAATACCATTTATTCTTACACTAAAACATGCAGCCATCAACACCTTAATCACAATTAGCAACCATTTGCCTTACCCTTCATTCACCTTACTCGGCCAACAGAGGCTCTAACTCGGATCACTCCACCAACAAAGGAACACTTGAAGTACAAAGCCATTCTTAGGCACTACATTTCGAACCTTACACACAAATCATAACATAACCACAGATCTAAACCCTCATACTCAATATCAAACAAACCTTGCATTCACCAAAAACATCTCTCCACAAACCACTTATGTTCCTCTCCCACACTATATGGTCATCCCAAGATCCCCTTTATTGAGAAGTCTTCATCCACACAGGGCTGGGCTGGAATCGTAACAGGTTTAGCCCTTGGAACCATCTTCCTTTGGGTCATCTGGATTTAGCTCATCCCAACCAGGGCCAACATTGTGGCTTGCAAGACAGAGGATTACGAACACACCTACTGATTGTTCGAGCGTTCAACCTCCTGACATAGCTCTCAGTACCTCCAACGGCACATTCTGTCAACGCCAACTAGACGCCAGCTGGACTAATCGTAGGAGGCCACGAACACTCGCCTTCCACGTCAGCACTACCACCACTAAAGAGCTTCACCAATTAATTTATTTCTTTAAATTTTCAGTTTTACCCCTACTTAATTATATGAGCTTAGATTTAGGTTTCCATTTTTTTTTATTTGTTTTTCTTTAACACACTCTCTCTCAAGAACTCTCTCTCTCCCTCCTCTTCCCCAGCCCAACAACTTTCTCTCTCCCTCCATCAACTGCCTTTCTTTCTCTCTCCATTTTCTCCATAGGATCTCTCTCTGTCACACACGCACACACCAGCGGCAGATCTAGGTCGAACCAGATCCAACCTATCTCTCGAAGACTTCCAATGCCTTCGAGGATAATTTCTGTTTCTCTCTCTCTCTCTCTCTGTCTTCATCGACCGCGAAGCGAACGCCGATCGGAGAATCATCAGCATCAGTTGACTATTCAGCTTCCTCGAGTCAAAGCTCGGGTCATTGCCCTTCTTGGAGGTAGATATCAGCATTGACTCTTGTTTCGTCGGGAAAGCCAGCTTTCATGAATGTTGGCAGTGATTTGGTGAGTGATTACTCTTCGATGCCTTCCGTTTGAGCTTTTTCTATGGAGTTTCATCTCGAACTTGAGTTTCTTTTCAATCCGAATCTGTGTTTGGACTCTATTTGGTTGTGTTTTTAGATTATACTGTTCTATTTGGTATTGTATGTTATCCACGATTTTGTTTACTTCCATTTTTAATCTTTTTTTTAAAAATAAACTTCCAATTTTAATCTTTGGTTTCATAATATGGTTAGTTCATAAGTCATAATATGATTAGTTTCAGAATAATTGTTCAAAAAGTGCCATATTAAAAAGTTCAAAATGTGATTGGTTTCACTGCTTATGGATTCATTATCAGATTTTTTGTCCTTTATTTAATCTTGCAATGTTTTTCTCTATATTTTTACTTCAATCGAATACTGCCTGCTCAAATCAGATTTCAAATTGTGAATTTGATTTGTTTGTAAAGGTTATGCAACTTTCTCTAAATTTTTCTGCAAGTTTCTTAATCATCGCCTCTGTAATTTTTCTCTTTGTAGTCACAACGGAGCAAAAGGAGGTACTGCCTCAGCTAAGAAGAAATGTAGAACGTAACAGTTCAATGCTTTTGCAGTCGAATCCTGGTTCGTTCTTCGAATATAGTTTATGAATTCTCCTTGTACTTTGCAGTGTTTGTTTGTTCCTGCATGCTTGTCATCAATCTAACTCTGAATCATTGTATAGAGGACACCGCATTGCGCAAATGAGCAATTGTAAATTACTTTTATATGGCATGGAAACCATTTTTTTTTGTAGGCTCGTTCGGTTCCATCAAAGCTGCAGAATTGAGCTTAGGGAAATGAGGATGATATATGAGCTGTTAATGATTAAATATTTTTACCGAGAAAATTTTTGGTATTTTAAGGAGAAAATAAAAACATTAATGATTTTGTATTTCAGCTGGAGTTGCAATAAAAAAAAAAAAAAAAAAAACCTATCAGAATCCGCTTTAGTTTCTATAAGAATTTATTTTGAATTCTATTGGAATCCATGTTGCATTCTATCAAAATTCGTTTTGCATGCTATCATAGTTGGTTAATGCTTAAATATATTTGTCAAGAAAATTTTTGGTATTGTAAGGAGAAGATAAAAGCATCAATGATTTTGTATTTCCTCGGAGATGCCAAAAAAAAAAAAAAATCAAAATCCATTTTGTATTTTATCAAAATCCGTTTTCCTTTCTATCAAATTGCGTTTTGCCTTCTCAGAATTCTGGTAGAATCCGTTTTGCATTTTATCAAAATCCATTTGCATGCTATCAGAATCTGTTTTGGAATATTGTAGAATTTGTTTGCATTCTATAGAATCCATTTTACATTATGATAGAATCCGTTTTGCTTTTATCAGAATCCGTTTTGTCTTATTTGCATTTAATCAGAATATCTTTTGCCTTTTTGGATTCTAGTAGAATTCAAAACCATTTTGGATTTTAACAGAATCTCTCTGACGACCGGAGCTGGATACGTCCGGCCATCTTTGTTGAAATCCCAAAAAATATTTGTTCTGTTACAATTGGTTGTGGATTCTAATAGAATCTATTAGGCAATTGACATTGACGCTGGTGATCGGAGCAGGATAAATCCATCTTTGTTGAAATATGAAAAAACAAAATTTTGACAACCGGCCAGCGACTGACAATCGATCAGCGAATGGAGTCGGAGATACATAAAAAATATCCCGATAGATAAAAGAGAAGAAAATAAAGAGATAATGATATTTTTGTCTATTTTTTTTTTCATTTAATTATTTAATTAAATGTTCTGAAATGACAAAATTATCAACTTTACTCTTATGGTGGGTAAAATTATAAAGAGGTGCTAAATTTATGGCATTCTTGCAAATCCCGCGTTTATAAGTAGTCTGGGCCTACTTTAAGGCTTAATGGACTTTCAAACCAACAGACTCTATCGTCAACCTTTGTGCTAGTGGTAGTCTACAATGTTAACAACAGTAACCCGTCGTGATACCCAAAAAATACTACTGCTACTGAGTTACCGATGGTAGTCTACCATGCTACGTTTAGGCTTTACTGAATCACCAACATAAATTATATTTTTTGGCTGAACCAATATAAGTTATATTTGGTACACAAACATGAGTCGCACGCAAAAATAGGGGATCGAAGATGGTGTGGGAGAGAGGGAATTGATGACGCTGTTGAGGGTAAAGTTTTAGCTGGGGCTATATGAAATCTTTTAATTTTCAACAGGGTTATATGAAGATTGCTTGTTTGAAGAAGGTTTTGGATATGTGTTTTGGTTTGGAAACCAGATATAGTTTTGAAAATGTGTGTTTGGGGGAACAAAATTATTTGTAGTAAAAAAATGTAAAATCTTAAAATATGTTCGGAAAAAAAATCAATATGAATCCTCTTTGATTTTATCGAAATTCTATGCAATTTAAAAAAAATAATCTAATTTAGATTTGAAATAACAAAGTCATGAATGTTTAAAGTTTGAATTTATTATAGATATTTAGAGATATGAATAGTGAAAAGCAATTTTGAGTTAAAGAAAAAGACCCAAAAAAAAAAAAAAAAAAAAAGAGTTTGAAGTAAAGTAGAAAAGTCTAAAATTTTTTGGAGTAAAATTAGAAGGAAGATAATTTCAGTGGGGGCTAGGCTATGGTCCCCACTTGCTCCCACCTACATCCACCCTAACTGTGATTGATGTGCAATCAAAGGTTCATGATGTCAAGAATTAGCACCATAATTCTATATCACCGAGAGCAATAAAATCATAGAAGAAAATAAACAATTATAATGCATGTAAATTTTTTACAGGTTCATCTCAATGTGAGATACATCTTGTTTGAACTTTTGCAGTAATTTATTATGATGATTAAGAAATTTATAAGAGAAATTCGCATCCTCACACTCTTTATGTTTTGATCTAACCTCTCTAATAATAAAACTATTAACGGCGTCCCCTTAAAAAAAAAGTGTGAAATCCCAAAAATGCCCGAAACTACAAGGTTGATCTATGTGCTGTCTCCACATAAAGTGGTTCTTTGTAGGTATTAATTAGACTCTATAGCTTAACACATAACCCTCTTTGAAGGTCTTGAATATGAAGTCTGTGAGACATTTTAGGGGGAAAAAAGGTACATATGTAGATATTTATAGGGACCTCTTGTACTAAAAAGTATTCTGCTCAAATATTAAAAGGTACTCCACCAAAATACTCTCCGACAATCGGAGATTGACAAGAGCAATCAGAGACTATGTTGAAACCTAAGCGTATTCTAGTAGAATATCAAAAAGTATTTTTACTAGAATACTATCGCGGAAATTGCAAGTACACAATATCATAACAAGTAATAAAATGATAAGTAAAATATCGTTCTAACGAGGACTGTCATTACTAAGTACCAAAATTATATTAACTTTAACTTTATTTGAGTAACCGAAAAGAGATTTTTACATAAAATTAACAAGATTACAAAAGATGAAAGACTCAAAATACAAAAAATCTAGGGTTTACGAGTTCACCAGATCAATCATATTCAAATCTTCTAATCCAATCAATCAACGTCTATTCCCTATGTTGCCAGCGAATCTATCTAATTTAATCATTAATCTTCCTCAAGTATTAACAATTGATCTCATAATAAGCCCATTATCACTTCTCGGTCTCAAACTCTAAGCTTACCACAAATCATTAATAACAAGAAATTTATAATGTTACATAAGTTTCATAAGTATCTCTAGCTTGTAAGAATCTCATTGTAATTAAACAATGACTTATTCAATCATTACTTGTTAGTCTCAAATCAAATACCAATTCATGCAAATAGTGATCGGGCATTCATAAGCATTAAGCATGGATTAATTACTTCAACATAGAATTGGAATAGAATATCAATCAATAAAAAATATAAAACTCAAATAATCATAATTCAGGTAGATCATATCCCTAGAAAGAAAATTACTTCATAAATAAAAATAGAAATATACAAAATAAAGGTTTAATTATTCTCAAATTACAAAAATAAAGAGATAAGAAAATAAAGCAATAAAACCCAATAATGGAGGTGTTACAAGTCTCCAAAGCCTTCTTCTAAATTTTCTTCTCCCTTTCCTCTTGATTCTTCAAGATGATATCTCTCTAATTTTAAAGAAAGCTCAACCTAAAATTCGAATTAAAAATGAAAATAAAATATGAAAATCTAAAACCTAATATATATATATTATTTTCCTTTTTCATCTAGTTTTTGGCCTCCAGAAAATTGCAAGCCAAAGACCTCGAGCACAGAGCCAAAGTTTTCCTTATAAAAGCCTCCCAAGCCAATTGACTTTTTGCCCTAGGTTTTCCCCTCTTTTATTTTATTTTATTTTATTTTCATTTGCTACTACTGCAGCCGACGCGTAGTAGTCCTAGGCCCAACGCGAATAGGTGGCAAGAATAGATTGGGATCAGCTGGGATGTGAGCCGTGTGGCAAGTTGGTGTTCGCTGAAGAAGCAGGCTTATGGGAGGTTTGGTGAGAATGCGTGCACACGATCTGGCACGGATCTAGACTGGTGACACAAGACATTGGAAACGCACTTGGTGGTGTGTGTGAAAAGCATTTGTGATTTGGACTGCTTCTAAAGTTGATGAAACGGCCAAGAGTGTGTGTAAAAGCGCGTGAGCTGATACACAAGTAGGGAAAATCATCTCTGAATTTCTTTTTCATTTTTGTTGACTTTTTTTAAATCTCATTTAAGCTCCAAATTCATACTTTTAACCATGTTAACAAAATTAACCCACACACTAAGATAAAATACTAAGATTTAGTAAAAATTTAAGCTTTAAAATGCTAAAATAACTTTATTTTATAGAGCTATCACATCCCTAAACTTAACATTTTTCTAGTTCACTAGCAAAAGAAAGAGAAAAAATAACGAAAAAAAGGGTGAGTGCTGATTCAGTTTGATTCACAAATCACGCCTCAAAGATTCCACATAGTTTATAACTCGAAGAAAATTTTAACATCGTTAAAGTTTAGAATTTCAATTCAAATGCTTGTCTCACCTTGCCTTGGATTCTTTTCGTGTGTGTGTGAATAGCCATTTACACTTAATCACTAGCAACTCTGATATGTTTATTCAAATAAGTGAATTATGATGGATCTATAGATGAAGGATGTTACGGACTCCATGAGCTAGCTTTTCTTATCACTCTCCACTAATGTAGCAAACATGTTACCAATGATCATTAGGACTTTTTAGGCTTATAATGTTAGGCTAGGGTAATGGTAGGATAATGCTAATAAAGAGGCTCAAATCACTCTAAGCACAAAACTATTCTAGGACCTTTGTGGAGCTTTTGCAACACTCCCAATATCACCCTCAAACTTGATTTCAACTTTCCTTGTCATCCACTTTTATTTTATTTATTTTTTTTTTTGTTGAGCTACTACACCTCAAACTTTTTTTTTTAATTAAAGGTGTGGCACTCTTTTTTTTTTTTTTTTTTTTAATTAACAAACAAAAGCAAACTTTTCAAAACTCCACCCATCCCCCAAACTTTAGCATAATTCAAGATAACTCCTAAAATGATCAACATGCTTAAGGTGAAGGGTTGAAAGGTTGGAAATTAATAAAAAGCTAAATGAAAAGATGTGGGTGACAAAGAAAAGGTAAAAATTAGGCTCAAAGGGGTGACTAGGGATATGCATATGTGGGGTTGGCTTGAAAGGCTAAAACGATCTAGAGATGGCCTAAATCATGTCCTCGGTAAAATGTAGTCTAGGATTTTGCCTCAAGTGATAATCAAACAAGTTCTAGAGTTTCATGAGATTGAAAGAGTTACTTAATACACATAATCTTTCTCTAAGTAAGCAAAGCAGTTAAGTGATCAAGGCAGGCTATGTGGGCAAAGTGTTCAAAGAATTGCAAGCAAGACAAAACTTACATAAGAATCAAGCACACAAACAAGATGGATGTTCATAGCTTTCCAAGAGCTATAATTAGTTCAATCTATTCTTTATTATCTACTTTTGACAATCAAACAAAATCAATACTCAAAAAGGTTTTTTTTTTTTTGTTTTTTTTTTTTTGTTTTTTTCAGTGCTTCTACCCCCAAACTTAAAATGCACATTGTCCTCAATGTATAAGCAATCATGAAAATAAGAAGGATCATTGGAAACTTCCCTTATTGGTACTTTGCTCCACGAGTTTACTTCTTGTCTTCAAAGCTTGTTTCTTGAGAAGAAAACACATAAGAAAAATAAATAAAAAGATCCTAAGAATTTAAAATTTACTAGAATTCAAATAAAACAAGGAAAAATATGTAGAAAGCTTCGGTTGCCTCTAAAGAAGCGTTTTATTTATAGTTGTTGGCTTAACTATGCAAAAGGCTCGTCAAAGAGTGGTTTTCACCCATAGTAAGTGTCATACAATAGTACATATGAGTCTTGATTGTTAATGCCCTAAAGCTTGGCAAGATAGGATATAATTCAACATGTGGCTCCAATAAGACTAGACTTCAATGTATGTGCTTGAGGAGAATGAACGAATGATGCTAACGTAGGTGGAGGCGGTATTGGCCACATCAGATCTTCATAGATATTATCTTGGATGATTAATGTGGTCACAATTGGTTGAGCACTAGAGACTTCTTCTTGTGATTCTTCTTCCATGGCTAAGACTTGTATCCCTATCTCACTTAAAGAGTCATTGTCATGAAACAACTCAAAGTGCTCCTTTCTTTGCGTCAGCTCCTTAAGGTGGTAATCTTCAATGGTTTCTATTGGTGCATCAATTGTAGGAGTGGCTGCTAGAAATTCTTCATGTTGGAAATCTTGGTTGTTCCTAAAAATATTCTTTTCCCAATAATCATGATCGGCCATGTCTTCCAACATATCGTAGGCTTCATCAGTGGGTCTTTTCAATAAAGAGAAGTTACCATGTCCACTTTCAACCCAATGTTGAGTCCCATACGTCATTGATGAATTTTTGAAGAATATATTCCTAGAGAAACCATGACCAACAAACTTTTTAAGCAAGTCTATAAGCAAATATGGTGATAAAGTTTAATTGTCTTTTATGTATTGAAAACAATACAATGTACAATAACTAGTCATACAAGAGAACTATTCTAGGAAACTAACAATTGTACAAGAAGCTATTCTAGGAAACTAAAAAAACAGGATGCTAAATCAATCTCCCTAAGTTCCTATTCTCTATTTACACACAAAATATTCAGTTTAATTTGCTAAATATCTTCCAACACTCCCCCTCAAGCTGGCTTGTAGATGTCTTCCATAGCTAGCTTGTTGACTAGAAGTTCGAATTGCCTTTTGTGTAACCCTTTGGTGAATATATCGGCCATTTGTTGTGTGATTGGCACATAGGGAATGCATATTAGGTCACTTTCAATCTTCTCCTTGATGAAATGCTTGTCAACTTTGATATGCTTTGTTCTATCATGTAGAACTGGATTATGAGTAATCGAAATGGTAGCTTTGTTATTACAGTAAACTTTCATAGGAAAAGAAACTGAGATCTTTAAGTCTTCCAATAACCTCTTTATCCACATTGCCTACCAAATTCCATGTGCAAGAGATATAAATTCTACCTTAGCACTACTTTGAGCTACAATACTTCGTTTTTTACCTTTCCATGTAATGAGGTTTCCTCCAATAAAGGTGTAGTAGCCTGAAGTTGAACACCTGCCAGTAGTATTACTTGCCTAATCTGCATCAGTATAGACTTCAATTTGTAGGTTGTCATGTTTGTTGAACATAAGACCCTTTACAGGAGTTCCCTTTAGGTATCTTAATATTCTGTAGGTAGCATCAAAGTGGTCCTGTCCTGGTGAGTGCATGACCTGGCTCACCATGCTCATAGCAAAAGCTATATCAAGACGAGTATCTAATAAGTAGATTAATCTACCCACTAGTCTCTGAAATTTTCCCTTTCAATCACATCTTTAGGTTTAGCAGGATTAAATCTCAGATTAGCTTCAATTGGAGCCTCAGTAGCTTTGCACCCAAGAAGTCCTGTCTCTCCAAATAGATCAAGGATGTATGTTCTTTGGTTCACAAAGATGCTTTCTCTCGATCTTGCAAATTCCATACCAAGAAAGCACTTCAGCAATCCTAAATCTCTGATCTCAAAGTCTTATGCTATCTTCTTCTTCAAACATGTCAGTTCTTCAAGATCATTACCTGTTAAGATTATGTCATCTACATAGACAATTTGGATTGCAATTTTACCTTTCTTAGAGTGTTTATAAAACATTGTATGATCATCTTGGCTTTGATGATAACCATAACCTTTCACAGCCTTTCCAAAGTGTTTAAACCATGTTCTTGGAGATTGTTTAAGGCCATATCGAGACTTCTTTAGCTTACAGACCTTATCCTATCCGAATACCTCCTTAAATCTTGGTGTTAGACTCATGAACACTTCTTATTCTAAAACTCCATTGAGAAAGGTGTTCTTGACATCTAACTGGTCTAACAGCTAGTTGAAATTAGCTGCTAGAGACAATAGTACACAATTGGAGTTTATTTTGGCAACTAGAGTAAAGGTCTCTTAGTAGTCCACCCCATATGTCTAAGTAAACCCCTTAGCCACAAGTCTTGCTTTGTATCTTTCTAGACTTCCATTCGCCTTACATTTTACTGTAAACACCCATTTGCACCAACTATTTTATGATTTTTGGGTAGGTCAACAATTTCCCTTGTCCCACTTTTTGTTAGAGCATTCATCTCTTTCATCACTGTTGATTTCTAGTCGAGATCATCAAGTGCTTGCTGAATGTTTCTTGGCATAAACAAGTTAGAAATTTTGGATGTAAAGGCGTTGTGTTTTTTGGAGAGTTTACCATAGGATAGGTATTTGGAAATGGGATGATCAGTGCAGGATCATTTTCCTTTCCTAATTGCTATGGGAATATTATGATAATTAGGTAAGTCATTAGGAATATAAACGAAACTAGGTTAATTCATCAAAACTAGGAATGATATTAGGTAGGGGAATATCTAAAGTGTTTGAACTTTTTCCAGGTTCATTACCCAGGCCGTCAGATTGAACTTTTGTTGAAGGGATAGTAGGCTCTCTACTCTTTTGATGATTCTTTTTCTTTGTATAAACACGAAGCTCTATATTATGTTCTTAGGAACTCTAGGTAGTATTTCTCCCCCAATCGAAGATTCAACAATGCTTGGCAAAACAATATTAGGCACAACAATTTCCTTTTCAATTAAATCCTCGTTTGGAGACATGGGTTTAAAAAAAAAGGTTTTTGTAATCCACATTTTTTTGGTAGAGTGGGAATAACATCCCAAAAATTTTCTTCTTCTTTTTGTTTCTCCCCCTGAAGAAATTTTTTTTGAAAGTCAGGCTGATGTTCAAGAAAAGTAACATCCATAGAGATAACAGTTTTCCTAGTTTTTGGGGTTAAAACACTTGTCTCCTTTATTATTTGGTGCATAACCAAGAAAAAACACATTTTTCATTCCTTGGATCTAATTTGGACTGCCATTTACTAGATAAATGTACATAAATTGTGCAGCCAAAAATTTTAATAGGAAAGTTAGATTGAATATGTGTTTCAAGAAAATATTTTTTAAGACATCCAAGGGGTGTATTATAGTTTCGAACATGAGTGGCCATCTTGTTGATCAAATAGGATACAGTTAAAACAGCTTCTCCCCAAAGATATTTGGGATCATGCATGGAAAACATAATAGCATGTGAAACTTCAAGTAAGTGTTTATTTTTGCGATTAGCAATACCATTTTGTTGAGGTGTATCAATACAATTAGATTGATGATGAATGCCTTTCACTTTTAAAAAACTACCAAGAGCTTCTTTAAAATACTTAGTTCCATTATTAGTATGAAGAATTTCAATTTTAGTTTGAAATTGGGTTTCAATCATAGAATAGAACATTTTAAATAAGTTTTCAACTTCATATTTTTAACTCATTAAATAGACCTAATAAAAACGAGTACGATTGTCAATAAAAATAACAAACCATTTTTTATCAGAAATAGTAGTGATCCTTGAGGGACCCCAAACATCGCTATGGATTAAATAAAAAGGTCTCGAAGCTTGATAAGGTCTCGAAGCTTGATAAATAGTTCTATAACTTTTTGATAAAATTCAATTTTCACAATGAAATGTTGAAAAATCCAAACCATGAAACAAACAAAGAAATATTTTTTTAAGATAAGGAAAACTAGGATGTCCCAGCCTATAATGCCAAAGCATAATTTGGTCCTTAACAGGGATATAATTGATACTACTTAAAACTTGAGCTTCTTTATTCTTAGAGTCTCCATCTTCAAAATATAAAGACCATCTATCAGTTTAGCACTACCAATCATCGTCTTTGAGCTCTGTTCCTAAAAAATGCTAAGAGATTCAAAAAATGTGACACTATAGTTAGTGTCTCTAGATAATTTGCTAACTGATGGGAGATTACAAATAAGTTTAGGAATATAGAGAACAAATTTAAGAGAGATCGTTTTAGATAGATTAAGCAAACCTTAACTGGCTATATGAGAATATGAACCATCTGCTATATAAATGTTTTCATGATCAGAACAAGGGTTGTAAGTATGAAATAAATTAGAAAAACTTGTCATATGATCGGAAGCTCCTGAATCAATGATCCAAGGAGTAGAATAAAAAGGAAAATGACAAGTTAGGGCATTTGATTCACTACTTGTTTGAGCAAGAGAAGCATTAAGAGTACCCAACAATCGATAGTTAGATTTCAGCAGATTTAGAAGGTGATCCATCTGCTCTTTGTTAAAGGGGACAGAGGGAATAGTTTCAGCCTCATGTGAAGTAGGAGAAGTATTAAATTGGCATTCATGTGAGCCATTCCAATTTGCTAGTTTACCGTGAATCTTCCAGCAGGTGTCACATGTGTGGCGTGGCTTATTGCAATGATCACACCAAGTGTAGGGCTTTTCATTAGGCCTTTTAGAAGTGGTTCGGCCAACATTAATACCAACAACAAGGGTATAATTTTCAATAGTACTACCGGAGTTCTTTTTGCCAAGCATAACAAGGTGGCGGCTCTCCTAACGATGAACTTCGGAAAACACTTCTCCAATGGATGGAAGCGCCTGCCTGCTGATTATCTTGCCTCTAACCTCATCAAACTCAATGTTAAGGCTAATAAGGAATTCAAAAATACGGTTCTCCTCCACCATTTTCTTATAATGGTTACAATCCTCCAGGGATTTCCGCTCATTATCATTAAACAAATCTAAATTCTGCAAAAGGCATTTCAAGGAATTAAAATAATTAGTAACACTATCCTCACCTTGGTGGATCTCTCCAAGTTTCAACGTCAATTTAACACTTGAGACTGATTTCCCAAGTTGGAGTACATTTGATTGACATTGTCCCAAAGCTCCTTAGCCTTGTGATAGCACATTTAGTTGGAGCTTATATCTTCCCTCCATTGAATTCACCAACCAAGTCATCACCATAGAGTTCTCCGCATCCCACGTTGGGTAGGTTGAATCCTTGGGTGCAGGCTCATTCTTCTCTCCTGTCAAATAGCCGATTTTGCCCCTGCCATGAATATACATGTGCACGGATTGGGACCAGCACATAAAATTTTCTCCCTTCAGTTTTTATGGTAGTAATCTGGATGGAGTGAGATTCTGAAGTGGGGAACTGGGTTTTAGTAGCTTTTGGCAGGTTCATAGGGGCATTTGCGGACTGCTCAGGAACGTTTGTGGACTTAAGTTTAATTGTATTGTATGTATTGAAAAGAATACAATGTACAAATAAATGGTCATACAAGAGAACTATTCTAGCAAACTAACAACTGTACAGGGAGCTATTCTAGGAAACTAAAAAAACAGGAAACTAAATCAATCACCCTAATTTCCTATTCTCTATTTACACACAAAATATTCGGTTTAATTGCTGAATATCTTCCAACAAAGTTTCTATATCTCCACCAAGCACTATTCATCAGTTCCATGTCTTGTTGGGCAAAACTCATGAGGACCTGTCGATGAGACATCTTGAAGTCCCTCAAATAAGACAAAAACAAACAAATTTTATTGAAAGTGTACATAAGAGTGTACTGCGAGCTTTCCACTTTCTCATTATTTTCTCCTTCTCCCATCTCTCACATTTCTTTTATTTTTCTTCTCTCTTTTTCATCTGAACCTACTGTCCTTATGTTGATTTCTTCTGAAATAACTTTCTTCGAGTTCATTTGGACTCCTTCCTCTTGAGCTTTTCCTGTCTCCATCAGCTCTTTGTTTTCTTTCTTTGACTTGGCTAGGAGGTTTTCTAATTATGTCAGTATTTCCACCATTTCCTGACATTTCTCCTCAATCTGCTGCTGCTTTGGCAATATGTTCCGGATGATTTGCATTAGATCTAGAGTTGCATGTCCCCGTTCATGCCTGAATGTGCGTTTGTCACTGCTTCATTCTGCTATCATCCTTCTACGGTTTGGCTTCCTTCTCCTAGTCTTGCGGTTCACTTCGATCTAGGCATTCTGACCTTCGTTGTCAAATTCTCAGTTTTCTCTTATTCTCCTGGCTTTTCTGTCACGAATTCCCACAAACGGCGTCAATTGTTGGGATGATTTTCTTCACTAAGAATCCCAAAAAATAAATTCTAAAATCTGTTCTCAAAAAAGGAATACTCAAATAAAATTCTTTACTCGTCAAAGGTTCTCAAATCTCAAATACAATTACAGAATTTATCTCTCTAAGAAATTCAAAATTTCTCTCGCTAGAATTATCTCCTAGAACTCTTAGAAAGAAAACGTCCCCCTAAATCTAAGGATTTGATCTCTATTTATAGGCTTCGGAATGTCTTGGTGCCAGCTTAGCTTTCCCATTATGAACCTCCTGTGACGCCCCGAACCACCCACCTGACACCCACGCGGGGTCGACCGCGCGGATGCGGGGCACCGGGACCGTCACCTTCATACATAACTTACTATACTTTAAAAATGCGGAATAAAATTTTTTTTTTTTTTTGAAACTTCTTTTGAACATCGTTTTAAAACTTTCTTTGAACTTCATAATTTGGATTTCATTTTAAAATCTTGACTTGAAACCCATACACTAAAATTGTGCATCGTACTTTGAACACTTCATACATAATTAACTTCATACTTAACATACATGAAAACTTCATAACTTAAACATAATGCGGAAAATATTGCGTAGTGGTATCCCACACTGCCCTTCACTCGCTGCATCATCTCCAAGCCCACCAAGTAAGGCTACAAGCCTTTTATCTCTACCTGCAGTATGGAATATATCTAATGAGCTGACGCTCAGCAAGTACAAACGCGATCTCACAAAACATTTTCATTTAAACATCTTGAAACATACTTCATTATAAAACATATGCATGAACCACTTATGTCCATTTATGCATTTTCTTTTAACTTGTACTTATCTTTCATATGGGCCCATAGTGTACGTACCCTTAACATATAGCGCGCCTCTAGATACAGTTAGGGTTTGTAAGGTCCCTAACTGCTCTAGGAAAACATAAGTGATTACACCCTCCCGCATCAACGAGAGGGCGAATCCATAACTTTAACATAAAAATCCTCCACCTTGGGGGAGGTTGGTACGACACTTTACTTGTGTATTTTTACCAAGTGGTTTATCATTAGTGAACATACCTTATGATGTCACAAAATCATAACTTATAATGCACATGACATATTTTAACATAACATGGCCGCTTTAAAACATGGCATCGTTAAAATATGGCATTCTTTAAAATTCTTTAAATTATGGCCTCATTAAAACATAATAGCTTTAAAACATAGCATCTTAAAAAGCATAGCATTTAAACATGGCATAGTATTTTCATATTTGAACATACATTATTATTTTTCCATATCACAGGTAAGGTTTGTACTTACCTTAAGTCCTATGCTCTTGACGTAACGTTCCTCGCGATAACTCAACAGGTTCCTATTCCTGTTTCAAAGGAGGTGTAAGATAAGATTAACTTATCTTACCATAAACCATGGCATATGATGTTGGTATCCTAACCAACATCTATGAGCAATCCTAGATGTGTGTGTTGTATGTCCCCTCTAATATCTCTTGTAAACCTGATTGGTTACTTCCTTCATCTTGGGCTTATACTTTACTTTTTCTTGGTTCATAATCCATTGGGTTATTATCTCTTCAATAACCCTAGGTCTTAGCCCATTTCATAAATCTTGGTATCCTTCAGGGTTATATTGGGTAACCCTAAAGTCAACTCTTGGTCAACCCAAGTCAACATGTGGTCAACTAAGGTCAACCCCCTTTGGGTTAAACGTTGGGTTATGGGCTTAGCCCCGTAACTCGGATATAATCCCGGTTACCGTTCGTAGTCGGCTTGATTACCCATTTTTACCTTAAAACTCCATTTCTTGATTTTTGGAAAGTATTATACAATTATCTTCCAAAAATCTATTTATTTGCTTGTAAAAACTCTTACTTCATAAATCTTGAAAATACTTGGCTAAAATCATTCTTTTCTTTACTTCTTGGTAAAATGTGGAATTTAATTTCCGAACTCATAAAATTCCACTTCTCTTCTTGAAAATCTTATTTTCCTTTAACTTATGAAAAATCCCATTTTTTTTCAACTTTGAACATTTCGGGTGAATAATCCCAAAACTCTTGTAAAAATTCATTTTCTTAAAACAGGACTTCATAAAATCATTGAGGACTGAAAATCGCCATTGGAATGGTTTTCGTAGTCAAAATAACGGGTTAGAACACTTTACATTTTTTTTTGAACACATTTTGTAAAACTTTGGTGCTTGGATTTTCGGATTCCCTGAGCACCCTTCGTAAAACCAACCCAGTTTAAAAATCGGCTCATAATCTGAAAAACTTGTCTTCACAAAAGTTGTAGCTATTGAGGTGAAAAAAACTTTTGTGTTTTTCACAAAACCCAGTTCTGGCTAGATCAGTACCATTTTTCGTTTGAATGTGGCTGATCCTGAAAAACGGAGTAAAAACTGGCCCCAGGGATCAGCCACGGGTTTTCATAAAAACGAAGGCCTTTGGAGCCTTATTTCGAGATTCTGTCCATGCTGCTCTCTAGTAAAAGTTGTTCCGAGCAACTTTCGTGTTTTAACTTTTACCCCGTTCGGCCTCTAAGGACCTGATATTTTCACTTTCCCGAAACTGGCCAGTTTCAACTCCGAAATGGCAATTTCGGTTGTTAATCCGGTTTTACGTCCTAGCTCGCGGATTCTATCTCGACCGATCACATCGGGAGCTTAAACATTAAACAAGCAATGTATCTAACGTCCCATACATTCATTCTTGTCCATCCACCATACCCATACAGCCCACAAAAACGTCCTTGGCTGCATGGTGTTCTATCCTTGCATCCATTTCATCAAGCATCACATTCATCTTAATCCATCAACCAAATCAGCCACTGCCTTAGGGCTGATTTGTGACCAAAATTTGGGGGACTCTACCAACACATCTAGCATGCATCCTAATCATTTTCAAGCATCAAAAATCATGCAAGCAACATCATAAAATAAGCCAACCGAACCCTAATCCCTATCAAGCACATACACCGAAAATCAAGGGCTGAAAAAGAGATGGACTTATGTCCTTACAAACCCATCTTAAATCACCATAAACATGCTTATCTTGAGCTTAAATCCAAGATTGGTTCAAGAAATTACCTTAACCCAAGTTAGGGTTTGAAAATCCTTCTTTTCCTCAAATCTAAAAGATGTATCGTTTCATCTCTTAAATAGGTCATCGTTTCATATAATTAAATATTTACTCAACCATAGGGGTGGCAATTCGTGTCGCGTGTCGGATTCGTGTCGTGTTAGAGCCGTGTCGAATTTTTTCTTCCCCAACCCGAACACGACCCGTGACACGAACACGACACGAACCCGTAACGGGTTGACATGACACGAGCCGAAATTGACCCGCGACACGAAATTGACACGCGATACGAAATTGACCCGCGACACGAAATTGACACGAAAGTCGGGTTGGACCCGAAATTGACCCGAAATTGACACGGATTTGACACGAAATTAACACATTTGACCCGAAATTGACACGGAAAAATTCGTGTCGTGTTCAGGTTCTACAGGTCCAACCCGAACACGACACGAATTTTTCCGTGTCAATTTTGAGTCACCCGAAATCGACACGACCACTATTTTTCCTAACCCGAACCCGCGAAATTCATGTCGTTTTCTATTCGTGTCATCATGTCGCGACCCATATTGCCATCCCTACTCAACCACACACACACACACACATGTATACTTGAAATTGAAGCCAAAAAATGTATATATTAAAAAACCAATTGGGAAAAAAGAATTATATATGCGACGGGTGGTAAAGTATAAACGATGGTGGCAGAGGTCTTAGTGGCGCCTTCGTTGGCGACGAGGATCTTCCGTGGTGGCGACGAGGATCTTCCGTGGTTCAGTGTCGCCACTGGCCGAGATCGTAAGGCCGGGGACGGAGGAGAGAAAGTGAGCATTGAGAACTGCAACCGGTGGCGGACTTTGACGATCTTGCAGATCACCCAGTTGCCGAGATCTAGGCCGAGAAAGAGCCACGATCTGAGAAGATGAAGAGATAAGAAAGAGAGTGGAGAGAGAAGCAGAGGAAGAGGGATGGGCGAGAGAGAGAGAGAGAGAGAGCAGAAGAAAGAGAACTAAAAAAAAAAAAAGAAAACTTACTACCATGTCATGGAAGTAAATAAGTGCAAGACAAAAACAATTAAAGTCATGAGAAAATATCATTTTAGGGCCTATTTGGTTCATGAGTTTGAGTTAAGATTTTTGAGTTTAGTTCGAGTTAAGTTAAGTTGAGTTTAAAAGTGGAGTGTTTAGTAAAAAGTTTGAGATAAAAAATTTAATTTGAGTTGATTGTTTAATAAAAAAGTTTGAGTTGAAAAGTTCAAAAAAAAAAAAATAAAGGACCCTGTTTGGATGTTACAAAATTGAATTAAACAAATTTTTTTTTCTTTGTGTTTGGTAACTTATCTTAATTCCAGCTAAACTGTACATTTTCACCTCAATTTTTATCTTTTTCTGAAAAGTCAATGAAATTTGTAATTACTTTTTCAAAAATTAAAACTAATCGTATTTAAGAATTTCAACTCAACTCAAACTCAACTCAATTTAACAATCTATTGTAGGTTCTAGCAAAGAAAATTAGAAAAATTAAAATACGCTTAATTAATAACACCAATTGAGTTGAACAAATTTTTTTTGTTTTTTGTTTTTGGTAACTTATCTTAACTCCAACTAAACTGTATTTTTTCACCTCAATTTTTGTCTTTTTCTGAAAAGTCAACAAAATTTATAACTACTTTTTCAAAAGTTAAAACTAATCAAACTTAAGAATTTTAACTCAACTCAAACTCAACTCAATTTAAAATTCTATTGTAGGTTCCAGCGAAGAAAATTAGAATAATTAAAACTTGCATCATGATATAACACCAATCAACCTGGGACCTCAAAATCTTATGTAAAATTTCTTACATAGCCATAAATATAAACCAACAAAAAGTACATAGTTAGTTAGTAAAAATTGATACAAACTAATTAATAATTACAATCCTAATCTGACACAACTAGGTAAAACTGAGCTTGCTTTCATGTGGATTTATACCATGGAGATGATTGATATCTGTCTCACATATCATCAGCCATCATATCTCTCAATTGATTCATTGCACCCCTCCTCGAGTCATGTTGTTGCATTCCTGTATTGGGGCTAGTACCATCGATCCCATCGTCAAACACGTAATCCGCATTAACATCGACATTTCCATCTACAGGCACCCAGTCTACCATGTACTCTTCAAAAAAGGGATCCCCAACCTGCACCATCCTTATGAAATTATGCGCAACTGCACACGTCACGGGGATTATTACTTATTTCTCCATCGGATAGCTGTTGATTCCTTTAAGTATTTTAAATCTTGCCTTCCAGACACCAAATGTTCGCTTAATATAATTCCGCAGCAATGAATGTGTGTAGTTAAAAACTTCCCTGCGATTGCCTAGCCTGGCACGACGTCTTTGATATTTCGGTAAATAATACGTCTCTCGTCGAAATGGGCTCAAGAAACAATCCTTATTGACGTAGTCCGAATCTACTAAGTAAAATTTTCTTACAAAATAAACATCACAATATGAATGACACGTCTAATATTGCATTTAAAACTTTATTATATTTAAATACTGCTATAAGTTGATAATTATTTTTACTTAGTGGAGGTATTGAGAAACTATAGAATGCTATTACCTCTTCCAACATTCTGGCATCATGACAAAATCCCTCATACCTGGCCAACATACATGTGAATTTCATGTCAAACGAACTTGCCGCTAATACATTCTGCGAGTGATGCCTTTTTCGATTAATCCATGCGTCCGCATTTTCCCGCCGCGACATACATGGGACGTGTGTGCCATCTATAGCACCAATACAACCTTGGATGAATAATTACGCTTAATTAATAATGGGTACCATCATTAGTAATTCTAAGTTTCTATTAATTCTTTCATATGATGATATTAATTCTATTATGCGATTACATCGATAGCGTACATCAAACCATGGCCGATATTTGTATGCGTGTTCCATAATCAAAGGTTAAACCACTGTATAGTCAGGTGGTCTGATGAATTCGTCTTTCAGCGCACAAATAACCTTCAGCACTTTATAAAACCAACGTGATGTTGTTTCTTTAAAATGTTGGAATAAATATGAAATGTGTCGGTTTGTAGCGCATTGTGCACAAATGGATAAAAATATGACGTAATAATTCCTGACTACTTAATAGGCTACTGAGTGCTCTAAACGTTTCTGATTTCATATTGATCATCCCTTGAATTATTTCTGCATGGCCATTTAATATCTCTTCCACACGCATGCTGCCAGTTAGGCTTGAATTATACATTCGTAATTGAGCTCTTAGCCTATTACGGCGACTGGCAGTCACGGCAACCATTGCCATTGCAAGCATAGCGTCATCGTTGCGCTAATCGTTTTATGAGTCTTGGTCGTCCTCTTCATGTTCGTTTGCGGAACCATGCTCATTCATATTGAAATTGCCGTTCTCGACTACATTTGCACTAGTTTACCTATTATAGATGAATTTTCCTCAAAACGAATTGAATTAGTCACCATACCTATGCCAAGATAATTAATATTGATCTCCTATAGTTTCAAATTCGTTATGTAATTATTTAATTATCCACAAACTTCTCATCACATAACATAATTTAACAACGAAATGAATATCAGATAATGTAAAGTCAAATCCCGTAACCAACAATTTAGCCAAATGTTTAAACAACGGAGTTACTAAGTAACGCACCCATAATCTAATAAAAAAATAATATAAAATAGTTTCAATGTTATGGCAAAGTTAAATGAAAGAAAAAAAAATGATTCAACACAATAAAACTCAATTAGTCGGTGGCGGTTGGGGGTTGACAACGGAGTCAATAATGCCCCTCCGATCGTCATCGTCAAGCTGGCAGAATGGACGCTGTAATCGCCGATGAGCATCAAAGTAGTGCCACATAATCATCCGATGACTTTGTGGAATACCCATCCCCTTCATAATATTCATGCACTCCAGAATGCCATCCCTTTGGCTTGATTGGTCGATGCTTGTGCTAGATTGCGATCGCCCTCGGAAATGGTTGACGATTTCCTGCATGGCCGAGAAAGTCATCTTGTCCATTGCCTCTCTTTGTTTCCTCTTACCAGCACTCCCCCGAGATCGAGACAGACTGGCATTGTCGGGACCTCGTTGCGATTTGCCCTATCCCCCACCGGTGCTCGGGTTTATTTCCTCCTCTAAGAACGGATGTATTCCAGAGTTGTCAATAGAGAAATCATAGTCGATGGATGGAGTACTGCCACCCCCCATCGTAACTGACCTAAACCCCGAGGCACCTACAGCGTGATTTTTTTCGAAAACGTTGTAATACAATTTCTTATTGCGAAGGCCTTCGTAACGAAGATGCCTGCACTTCTTGTAAACCTGCCAATAAAATATGACAAACATCTACCTGTACTAGTCTAGTTGTTAATAAATATAATACGCATGGCTTATATTAGGAAATGCAATTACTTGGATAAAGCTCTGCCATGCATCATCCGAGCAAATAACTCTATCAGTAGCCGGATCATACCCTAGCCCGATACAGGCTTGCAACGCCTTCCAACTCCTATAAATTTTTTTCATCCGTTATTTTTTTATATATAAAGTGAGTCTATAAGTGGGAACGCCACCAAATTCTGAGTTAAATTGAATGGCCCATTGATCAAGAGTTTGGCTTGTTGGCTGCCTACCGCCATTAGAGGCCAAAAATTCATTAAGTTTTTCAAGGAATCTTGTTTCCTTGATGTGGTCTCACACGTACGTCTCACCCGATGATTTGCGAGGCATTTCCTCAATATAGCGAAAACCAAAATATGAAAATATACTATAAACATGTGTGGTAAGGATGACAAGTTGGTTCAGTATGAATTGATTGACATATTTCATCTGAAGCATGTCATTGACCAGATACAATGTCAGCTACCATGGCATGACAACCGGTAACTGACAATATATATCAGAAAAATGACGCACCAGTAGATAGAATTACAATCCATGATGATGGGCAGTTTACATCATAGCCAAATGGCTGGGGAAAGTGCAAACAAACACCAACAAGTTCATAAATAAATAATCCTGAACCTGAAACCAAAATCGAACGATGCCACTGTTGGAAAAAACGGATCCGGTATCAAAGTTACAGCGCAGCGGAAGTTTTAAAATTTTTATGCCGTTTCCGGAAAAGAAGCTCATGATGCATATAACAATAAATTAAATTCATGATCAAGCATACCTTATTTCTTGGATTCCGGAATTGCTAGAGCGTTTGACCAACGTGTCTTCTGTAATACCCGGAATTTTTATGGACTTAAGATTTCTCTTTTTATTAGAAATTAGAAGTCCGCATGCTATGTTTATGAGATGTTTTCATGAAAAATTATGAATCACATGTGAAATTCGTAATTTTATTAGCCAATGTTAGAATTTTCTTTTAAACCGGCTATGAGACTCGGAAAAAATGCCGAGGTTGGTAAACGGCATTTTGAGTCAAAAAGGACGAAAAGGAAAGAAAAAGAATGAAAAAGGATGAAATTTTAAGAAAGTCAAAGGGTTGACTAAAAAGTCAAAGGGTTGACCAAAAAGTCAAAATTTGACCAAGGACGGGTCAAAAATGTTGACCTCGAAAAATGATGATTTGCAGTATAAGAAGAGACTGCAAAGACTTTCTATGGTCAAGAAAGTAAAAATAAGCCGTAAAAACCACCCTAGAAATCAAGCACACCGAATCAAGATAAAAAGGGCAAAAAGGTCTCCGAAAAAATTGGAGAAAGAAAATTTTCGGTCCAATTTTTACAAGGAAGAATTTTGGATCAAAAATATGGAACACAATATTTAAAATAGTTGTGTGACACAAGAAGAAAGGAAAAATGAATCAAATTTGGAAAATAAGACAAGAGCAAGCATGATTTTAAATGGGCTAGTGGGAGATGACTTCATTTTCCACTAAGAAGCTTGCACATGTCTCTCCCCCACTCTCCACAAAATTCGGCCACAAGACAGCCACCCTTCCATTTATTCGGCCAACTAGAAGGAAAAAGGAAAAGGAAGAGGAAATGGTTTAGTTTTGGTAACCAAATGGTCTTCCAATTCCAACCAAGTCAAGGACAAGCCCATGCTTGTGACACTAACCAAATGAGCATGTGAACTTGTGATTCTCTCCCCAAAAATCCGGACACACAATGGCCCTTGGCTTCCCCATGAAGTTCGGCAATCACATGGAAAAGAAAGAAAAGAAAATCACAAAGAAAAGCATGAGAAAAGATGGAAAAGAAAGACATGGCATAAAGCCATAAATCAAGGAAAAGTAACCAACCACCACATCACCTTTTCCTTTAGCCAACTACTCCCTCTTTCCTTCAATAAAAATCCGGACACAAGGCCCCCCATTCTCCTCAAGATTCGGCTGCACACAAGGAAAAGCAACACATGTGATAAAGCCTTAAAATAAGGAGGAAAGTTGGTCAACAAAGCAAGCTAACCTCCCTCACTTCTCCTCCACAAAATCTGCTGCATGTCCCCCTCTCTTTTCCCTTCATTTTCGGCAGCAAGCAAGCCATCTCCCTCCTTCAATATTCGGCTGCAGCTAGGAGATGGAATAGACTTGACATAAAGCTACTTTTGAGGAGAAAAGCAAGACAATCAACCCTCCCTTGTTCCATCACATTCGGCAGCTCTTCCCCTCCCATCTCCTCCATCATTTCTGCCAGTTTTGCAAGAAGAAAACCGTGGGAGAGAGAGGGAGAAAGAGGAGAAGAAATCTGGAAAAAAATCAAGAGGGCTTGTGCTAGGTGAAGTTCGGCTGCTCTAGGGAAGAAATGAGAGAGATTTGGTGAGCCATGGAGACCCATTTTGGGGCACAAATCTGTGAGCTTGGGGAGTGAAAGAGAAGAGAGAAATCTGGAAAAATTTATGGGATAAACCATGCATGAAGTTCGGCTCTTGGAGATAAGCCAAAATCCGTGAGCCAAGGAGCAAGCCATGAAACCAAGAGGAAAGATATTTTTGGTGCTTCTTGGAGCAAAAATCCGTGAGCATGGAGGAAGGAAAAAGGTAAGAGAAAAACTTGGATTTCTCATCTTATAAAGTTCGGTTTTGATGAGCTAAAAAGAACTAACAAAAAGTGTTTGGATCCCATTTTGCATGGTGAATCCGTGAGCCCCCAAACCAAGGAGGAACCAAAAGAAGTTTTGAGGACTTTCAAACCCTAACTTGGGTTAAGGTAATTCCTTAAACTAATCTTGGATTTAAGCTCAAGATAAGCATTTTTATGATGGTTTAAGATGGGTTTGTAAGGACATAAGTCCATCTCCTTTTATAGCCCTTGATTTTCGGTGTATGTGCTTGATAGGGATTAGGGTTTGGTTGGCTTATTTGTGATGATTTGATTGCATGATTTTATGCTTGAAATATGACTAGGATGCATGCTAGATGTGTTATTTAAGTCCCCTAAATTTTGGTCACAAATCAGCCCTAAGGCAGTGGCTGATTTGCTTGAAGGAACAAGATGTATGTGATGCTAGTTTAAAGGATGCAAGGATAAGAACACCATGCAGCCAAGGACGTTTTGTGGGCTGCATGGGCATGAAGGATGGGCAAGGATGAATGCATGGGACGTTAGATACGTTGCTTGTTTGATGTTTAAGCTCCCGATGTGATCGGTCGAGTTAGAATCCGCAAACTAGGACGTAAAACCGGATTAACAACTGAAACTGCCATTTCGGAGTCGAAACTGGCCAGTTTCGGGAAAGAGAAAATATCAGGCTCTTAGAGGCCGAATGGGTTAAAAGTTAAAACATGAAAGTTGTTCGGAACAACTTTTACTAGAGAGCAACGCGGACAGAATCTTAAAATAAGGCTCCAAAGGCCTTCATTTTTATGAAAACCCGTGGCTAACTCCTGGAGCCAGTTTCACTCCGTTTTTCAGGATCAGCCACATTCAAACGAAAACTGGTACTGATCTAGGCAGAACTGGGTTTTGTGCAAAACATGAAAGTTTTAGCATTTTTCGATAGCTACAACTTTCGTGAAGACAAGTTTTTTAGAAAATGAACGGATTTTTAATCTGGATTGTTTTTATGAAGAGTGCTCAGGGAATCCGCGAATTTCCAGCACTTGGTTTACAAAAACGTTTTCTAGAAAAATGCAAAGTGTCTCTAAAATGTTATTTTGACTACGAAAATCGTTCCAATGACGATTTTCAGTCCGTAATGATTTTATGAAGTCCCATTTTAAGAAAATGAATTTTTAGAGTTTTTGGGATTTTTCACCCAAAGTGTTCAAGTTAAGAAGAAAAATGAAATTTTCCAAGTTAAAAAGGAAAATGAGATTTTTCAAGAAGAGAGTGGAATTTTTAAGAGTTTAGAATTGAAATTCCACATTTTTCCAAGAAGTAAAGAAAGTGATGATTTTAGACAAGTATTTTCAAGAGTAATGAAGTAAGAGCTTTTTACAAGCAAATTAATGAGATTTTTGGAAGATAATTATATAATGTTTTCCAAAAATAATGAAATGGAGTTTTAAGGTAAAAATGGGTAATCAAGCCGACTACGAACGGTAACTGGAAATTATATCCGAGTTACTGGGCTAAGCCCAAAACCCAACGTTAGACCCAAAGGGGGTTGACCTTAGTTGACCATATGTTGACTTGGGTTGACCAAGAGTTGACTTTAGGGTTACCCAATATAACCCTAAAGGATACCAAGATTAATGAAATGGGCTAAGACCTAGGGTTGTTGAAGAGAAAATAACCAAATGGATTATGAACCAAGAAAAAAGTAAAGCATAAGCCCAAGATGAAGGAAGTAACCAATCAGGTTTACAAGAGATATTAGAGGGGACATATAACACACACATCTAGGATTGCTCATAGATGTTGGTTAGGATACCAACATCATATGTCGCGATTATGGTAAGATAAGTTAATCTTATCTTACACCTCCTTTGATTGAAACAGGAATATGAACCTGTTGAGATATCGCGAGGAATGATGTACGTCAAGAGCGTAGGACCAAAGGTAAGTACAAACCTCACCTGTGGTATGGAAAAATAATATGTATGTTCAAATATGCTATGTTTCAAGATATGTTGAAATGCTTTAAAGATGTCATGTTTTGAAGATGTTTTCAAGATGCCATGTGTTAAAGATGCCATGTTTTAAAGATGCCATGCTATGTTTTATGAACGAAATGTTAAGTATCTATGATATAGTGACATCATAAAGTATGCTCACTAATGATAAGCCACTTGGTAAGAAGTCACAAGTAAAGTGTCGTACCAACCTCCACCAAGGTGGACAATTTTTATGATGAAGTTATGGATTCGCCCTCTCGTCAAGACGGGAGGGTGTAATCACTTCTGTTTCCTGGAGCAGTTAGGGACTTGCAACCCCATCTAACTGTAATCTGGCGGCGTGCTATATGTTAAGGGTACGTACACTATGGGGCCCATAAGAAAGATAAGAATGTTAAAAGAAGTGCATAATTGGAACATAAATGGTTCATGCATATGTTTTATGATGAAGTATGTTTCAAGATGTTTAATTGAAAATGTTTTGTGAGATTTAAGTTTGTACTTGCTGAGCGTCAGCTCATCAGATATATTCCATACTGCAGGTTGAGATAAAAAACTTGTAGCTTTACTCGGTGGGCTTGGAGATGATGCAGCGAGTGAAGGGCGGTGTGGGATACCACTACGCAATAATTTCCGCAATATGTTTAAAGTTATGAAGTTTTCATGTATGTTAAAGTCAAGTTATGTTATGTATGTATGAAATGTTCAAAGTACGATGCACAATTTTAGTGCATGGGTTTCAAGTCAAGATTTTAAAATGAAATCCAAATTACGAAGTTCAAAGAAAGTTTTAAACAAAGTTCAAAAGAAGTTTCAAAAAAAAAATTTTTTATTCCGCATTTTTAAAGTAAAGTAAGTATGAAGTATGAATGTGACGGTTCCGGCGCCCCACATCCGCGCGGTCGGCCCCGCGTGGGTGTCAGGTGGGTGGTTCGGGGCGTCACATCTTCTCTACTATTCTCGAGTTCCACGTCTCAGAGTGTGTGTGGGCACACGTTCTATGAATCCAAGCGACCGGTAATACTTTCCGAAGTCTAGATCCCTCCTTCTCAATTCCGATGATCCTCGTTGAGAATTTGATCCAACTTCTTTTTTCAAAACTATAAAACAGGAACCGGTTAACCTCCTATGAAAATTATCACTTCGTTTAACCTTCCTCACAGTTTTGATTCAATGGATTTTTCTTTCTTTTTCTCTCTCACAAGATAGCCGAATTTCTTGATGTGGAAGAAACACAAATTTGTTTTTTTCCCTTATAAAAAACATTTTTTTCATATAAGAAAATCAAATCCTAGTTTTTCAAGAACTTCTAGCCTTTATATAATATTCCAATCCTTTTCAAAATTTATCTCCTTCTTGAAAAATAATTAATAATTATTTTTCCGGATAAATCTTGAACCAAAAGATCATACAACTTTAGGGCTAGATTCATTGGACCTAAAAACAAATTTTCAAGAGGAAATCCTACCTCAAAAATTCGGCCATACTTAGAGATAAATCATGATTGGTGGTTCAAATTTTAAATCAAGAATCTAAACTAGTTAAAAGATCCTAGTCCTATCTAGATTCAAACTTCTTTTAAACCTTTTCGAATTTAAATAAGATTCACATATTTGAATAAATATTTTTCATAAACATTATCCATATTGATTAATTTAAATCAATGAAATATTTCAAATTTTCTTTCCTCACAAAAACCATGCACCTCTTTAATTAAGAAAGAAAAATCCATGAAATAATCTCCATTATTTAAACCAATTAATAATTTAATATTAGGAATATATTTAAACAATTTTGAAATAAAATTTTCTTCTCTCCAAATATTTAAAAAAAACATGTACCTCTTTTAATTAGGAGAGAAAAATTTTGTTTTCTAAAATTCAAACACAATCTTATTGTCAAAATTCAAATTAACCAATCACATGTTGACAAATCATTTGTCTACAAATTTCACATGTCCAATCCTTTATGGATTGCATGTTAGAGAGTACCATGTCTTAATAAACATTTCTAAATTTCATTTATAATTTACCGATCTCTTTAGGAACAAATCCCGAGACGCTTCGTGGAACTATATGAGTTAATAGAGGGACCCGATGGAAATATGCAAAGAGGCTCCTATAATTGTGAAAAATTAATCCCAGATTAATTATCCATCAATTATCAACTTCAAAACTATTCCACTAAAAGTTTGAAGCTGAACTCCTATTTACATACCTTATTATGAAAGCTCTCTCACGTAATGCTTCTTCCACGATTTATTCATCGCTTGCTTAATCCCCATATGTTGTCCATAATTGAATTAAGGACTTTTTCCGTTTTACCTTTTCAATCATTTTAACTTAAAGTTCCATTATTCTCCATTGAAAGAATCACCAATTGTAAAACTATACAATTGATAAACCACCGAGAACACAAAGTAAACCGATGGCCAAGATCTTGTTATACTATCTTTCAATCCCCGAATAATACCTTTAAATAGATAACATTTATTATCATTAAGATAGCTATGGATTCCGTATCTATGAATCTTGATTTCTCCATTCATAAGTCATGCACCCAAAACACAAGTATGTTGACCATAAATTAACAGTGTCTCACCTTTAGTGCATCAAAGTACATAAGTCAAGGATACGAACTCAAGTAATCATTTCAGGATTAAGATTAATGCAGGATAATAATCAAAGCGTCATTGATTCTTATAAACGGAATTATTAAACTGAATTAATTAACACTTTGGGTCCAGTCCAATGTCATACCTCAATACTGGTATACATTAAAGTTTCTACTCGGAACCTATCCGATGGTCAAAACAAACCATCCCTCCAAGGAAGTAGACAACCTTTACAATCTTATCATGAATAAGATCCCCAAATCTTATTCCATTGATTGCGGACTATTTATTAAGACTGTTATCAAATTACCACGTCTTCTATGCATACCCCGTATACATATGGTAATTCGATATATTACCAACAGCCTAGGAGTATTTTATGTCTGCTCAAAATAATCATACAATCAACAAATGAAAGTAAATAGGACACAACTTATTAAACATGAATAACTTCCTCTTATTAATATCAAAATGTCATATTTACAGAAAATCCCTAATATTGATTTTCTATCCTTAGGGCACATATAGATCCTAACAGCCACAATGTCCACATGTCACCAAACAAAGCCAAAACCTGAAAGAGGTACTAAAAAAGAAAAGCACTTAACAAAATATTGGAACAAACATCTAAAAAGTGCACAAACACCAACCCAACTCTGAAAAAGTATAACAAACCACGAATTTGGACCAAACTAATGCATCACAATGCTAAAATTACACTAACACCAACACAAGGCAAGTTTTGGGTCACAAAACACAGGGTTGGACCCAAAACTTGTATAAACCACTCAAAAATTGCACAAAACCACATACCCCCTGTTATGAAACATGCTAAACTGATTTTTGGTACTAAATATGCATAACCATAATGGATCAAGCAGTAAAACCAAACCAAGTTGAGTTTTGGGTCACAAAACATAAGGTTGGACCCAAAACTTACATAAACCACCCCAAAATTGCACAAAACCACATACCCCCTGTTATGAAACATGCTAAACTGATTTGTGGACATAAATATGCATAACCATAATGGAAAAAGCAGTAAAACCAAACTAAGTTGAGTTTTTGGTCACAAAACACAAGGTTGGACTCAAAACTTGCATAAATCACCCAAAAATTGCACAAAACCACGTAGCCCCTGTTATGAAACATGCTAAACTAATTTGTGGACATAAATATGCATAACCATAATGGAAAAAGAAGTAAAACCAAACCAATTTGAGTTTTGGGTCACAAAACACAAGGTTGGACCCAAGACTTACATAAACCACCCAAAAATTGCACAAAACCACATACCGCCTGTTATGAAACATGCTGAACTGATTTTTGGTACTAAATATGCATAACCATAATGGATCAAGTAGTAAAACCAAACCAAGTTGAGTTTTGGGTCACAAAACACAATGTTGGACCCAAAACTTGCATAAACCACCTAAAAATTGCACAAAACTACATACCCCCTGTTATGAAACATGCTAAACTGATTTATGGACATAAATATGCATAACAATAATGGATCAAGTAGTAAAACCAATTCAAGTTGAGTTTTGGGTCACAAAACACAAGGTTGGACGTAAAACTTGCACAAAACCACCCTAAAATTGCACAAAACCACATACCCCCTGTTATCAAACATGCTAAACATTCTATTGGACCTAAATATGCATGACCATAATGGAAAAAATAGTAAAACCAAATCAAGTTGAGTTTTGGGTTACAAAACACAAATTTAGACCCAAAACTTGGACCAAACCTGTACAAAGTGCAGAAACACCAACCAAAGTCTGCAAAAGTGATACAAAACATGGTTTTGGGACCCAACTAATGCAACACAAAGATAAAAAAAACCACTAACGCCAACACAAGGTCTGTTTTAGTTCACAAAACACATTGCTTAACCCAAATATTTCATAAAAAACCTAAAAACTGGACACAAACGAACAGAAGCCCTGAATTGTGTAACAAAAGACATATTTTTACCCAAAAAATGCATCACAATCCCAAAAATGCACTAACACCAACCAAAGTTATGTTTTAGGTCAAAGAACAAAAAATATGACCCAAATAATTCATCTACCATCATATAAAACCAACCCAACTCATGAAATGTGTCACAGAACACAAATTTTGACCAACTAATTGCATCAACGATGTTAAAACTAAACTAAAACCACCCCAACGCCTGGTTTATATCTTAGGCTTTAGAAAATTAAGCCAAACATGCACTAAATCATTTTGCCCATATTATGCAAAACCCAGCCTGCCATACGCTAAAATCATTTGACAATGAATCATTTTTGTAAAAGGTTAAGATAGTATACTTGGGTTACCGAGTTCGAGCCGGAGGAGGAGTACACGGTCGATGAAGGCGGATTAAGGCAGGAAGCAATGGCTCGGTGCGATGATTTCTGAATCTAGAAATAGTGGGTAACAAGACCTTTTGTTTGAGCTTGCTTCGCGGACCCCAGTCGGCGCCGCATTTGCCACCGGCGGTACCTATGTTAGGAGTCCGATGAACAAACCCGACAGGGCCCCAAGTTCCCCGGCTGGATTCGAGTATAAGCCCAGGCGGAAGAAACCCCAGAAACGAAATTTGGAAGTTTGGCAATTAGAAAAGGTGACAGATTTCTGACCTCAACAACTAACAAGACTCCGGAATCAACCCAAGGGAAGAAATGTAATACCTGATTTTTTCTATGTTATTATTTCCTTTTTAAAGGAATTAAATGCATGCCGTATCGGTATTTATGAAAAAGTTCGCTTCAGAACTTTATTATGTGTTACGAGTTCTTATAGCTTTATAAGACTCGAGTATGCTTGTTTTGAATGATAAATGGTCTTTTCGGATGAAAAGAGATGAAATTTACATCATTTTAGGAAAGTCAAAGGGTTGACCAAAAAAGTCAACTTTGACCCGGAAAAGTCAAAGTTTGACCAAAATGGTCAAAATCCTCACTGTACAATTTTGTGAGATGCAGTATAGGAAAAATACTGCGAAAACTCATTTTTTCGGACAAGATGACATATTTGAGAACTAAAACCACTATAGAAAAATCAAGCACGCAAAATTAGGGTACAGGGCAAAAGGGTTCGAAAAAAATAAAGAAAAAATTTTTCAGCCCGATTTTTTCACGGATAAAATTTTTATGACAGTATAAAATATTAATACTGTGTATTAGTATAACACAGTATTAGATTTATCTATGTTAAGTTTAAATTATACTGTTTATTGGAAAAAGGAGACAAACAAGCCTTTTTATTTATGACATCATAATTATTTTTAATTATGACATCACCAACTTTTTGGAGAACAAATCCATGCAAAACATGTGTCCCCTTCTAGCTTTTTCTTACTTGTCTTCCACTCCATGACAGCCGGCCAAAAGGGGGGGTTTTTGTGAAAAAAAAAATTCAAAAGTTTTGGGGTCAAAATGTAAGAAACTTTGTGTCCCACATTGCCTATAAATAGGGCTGCCCTCCACCCCATTTAAATCAGAAAAAGCAGCCATATTATGCCCAAAAATCTGCCTGAAAACCGAGAGCAAAGTAAGGAAGGAATCTGAAAAAAAAATTTTCTTGAATCACCTTGTGTGTGTTGTTCGGTTTGTGTGGGAGAGCAAAAGGAAGTGAGGAAAAATTTTCCAGCCATTTTCTGGGCTGTAGCCGTGGACTGTGAGCAGGGGAAAGAGTGGAAAAAAGTTCAAGAATTTGAAGGAAAACTCTAGGGTAGAGTCGGGTTTCATTCGAGCAAGCTAGGGGTAAGTTTTCGGAACTATTTTTCCTTCCTAGAAGCCCACGGGTTTGCATAGAAAACCAAGAGAAAAATTTTCAGATTTTGGTGCATTTTAGGTGCAGTAGCCGTACATAAGAGGGAGCCAAAATTTGAGTTCAAAAACAGCCAATTTGGTGTCCATTTGGGGAGCCAAAACCGGTTGTGCAAGCCTAGAGCCAAGGGTGTGAGATTTGGTTCAAGTCCTAGAGCCAAACCCTATCCATTTCAAGGTAAATTTTTCAAAAAGCTCAAATCCTTTTCCAATCAAGTTTTTAAGTTAAAATTTAAATGTATTCATTCAAGTTAATGTTTGTAAGAGCATAAGCTCACTAATTTAGTTTTATGCCCTTAAAGTGCTTGATTAGGTTGCTAGATGTGGTTTGGTTCCTTTATGCTCATTAATATGCTTATGTTTGTTTGGAATGCTAGGATTGCATGCTAGAAATATTACATGAGGTTATATGTCCCTTAGGGTATGAATGAGCATGTGAATGAATGATTTGAATTTATTTTGGTATGTGATGGAATGTATGGAATGAATGGTGACATGTTAGCCATGCAACCCTAGGGTAGGATTCGGTTTCTATGGGCTGCATGTGTAATACCCGGAATTTTCATGGACTTAAGATTTCTCTTTTTATTAGAAATTAGAAGTCCGCATGTTATGTTTATGAGATGTTTTCATGGAAAATTATGAATCACATGTGAAATTCGTAATTTTATTAGCCAAGGTTAGAATTTTTTTTTAAACCGGCTACGAGACTCGGAAAAAAATGCCGAGGTTAGTAAACGGCATTTAAAGTCAAAAAGGACGAAAAGGAAAGAAAAAGAATGAAAAAAGATGAAATTTTAAGAAAGTCAAAGGGTTGACCAAAAAGTCAAAGGGTTGACCAAAAAGTCAAAATTTGACCAAGGACGGGTCAAAAATGTTGACCTCGAAAAATGATGAAATGCAGTATAAAAAGAGACTGCAAAGACTTTTTATGGTCAAGAAAACAAGAATAAGCCGTAAAAACCACCCTAGAAATCAAGCACACCGAATCAAGATTAAAGGGCAAAAAGGTCTCCGAAAAATTGGAGAAAGAAAGTTTTCGGTTCAATTTTACAAGAAAGAATTTTGGACCAAATTATGGAGCACAATATTTTTAATATCTGTGTGACACAAGGAAAGGAAAATGAATTAATTTGAAGAACAAAAAATGGCCATAAAACGCATTGTGGGAGTTAGTGGAAAAAGACATCAATCCACCTCCCTTGCACCTAATTAAGTGCCACTTGTCCCTCTAATTTTCAGCAGCCATTACTCTCTTCCCCCTCCCCCCCCCCCCTCAATATTCGGCCAACTACAAGAAAAAGAAAAGAAAATGGCTTGGTTTTGGTAACTAAATGGTAGTCCAATTTCAACTAAACCAAAGGAGCATGTGAGCTAGTTAAAGTAAAGAAATGGAGCTCTTTTCCACTCCATTAAGTTTCGACCAGCCCTCCCCCATTTCTCCTTAAAGGTTCGGCCAACTAAAGGAAAGGAAATGACATGAGAAAGAAAGCCTTGATTCAAGGAAAAGCATGAGAAAAGATGGAAAAGAAAGACAAGGCATAAAGCCATTTTTTTGAGGAAAAAGTGTGCACCCTTTGCATGCCACATGTCCCCTTGTTTCTACACTTTTTCGACAGCACAAGCAAGGAGGGGACATGGCTGCCACATGCCCAGAAAATCCGGACAAAGAGGCAGCCCCACCTTCCCCTTTTCTCCCATCACTTTCGGCAGCCCACATGCCTCATCTTGCTTCTCCATTTTCGGCAAACACAAGGGAAGAGAAAGGCATGTGATAAAGCCTTGAATTAAGGAGAAAAGTTGGTCAACTAAAACCACAAATGCAAGCTAAGCTTTCCTTCTCTTTTCCCCACAAAAACCGCTGCTTGTCCCCTTCCTTCTCCCATCACTTTCGGCAGCAGCAATAAAGCAAGCAATGTGAAGGATAAAGCCAAAACCCAAGGGATAAAGGTGTGTTACACCATGCCTCTTTGTGACCGGCTATTCCCTTCTCTTTTTCTCTTTATTAACCACTCCAAAAGACCCTTTTTTTTATTGGAGAAAAGCAACAAAGTGCTGCTAGTTTTCAGAAGAAAACCGTGGGAGAGAGAGGGAGAAAGAGGAGAAGAAATCTGAAAAAAAAATCAAGAGGGTTTGTGCTTGGTGGTGTTCGGCTGTGCTAGGGGAGAATCAAGAGAAATTTTGTGAGCCATGGAGACCCATTTTTGGGCACAAAACCGTGGGTTAAGGGAGTGAAAGAAAGGAAGAAAATCTGGAAAAGTTTTTGAGGAAGAGCCATTTGTGAAGTTCGGTTTTGGTGTGATGAGCCAAGAGAAGATTTTTGGTGCTCTAATGGAGCCAAAACCGTGAGCTTTGAGAGAAGGAAAAGGTAAGTCAAAAAACTTGGATTTTTCATCTTATGAGGCTCGGTTTTGATGAGCTAGAAAGACCTAACAAAAAGTTCTTGGATTTCCTATTTTTCTTGCAAAAATCCGTGAGCCATGGAGCCAAATCCGTGGGTGAGCAAGCCAAGAAGAAAATGGGATTTTCAAACCCTAACTTGGGTTAAGGTAATTTCTTGAACTAATCTTGGATTTAAGCTCAAGATAAGCATGTTTATGGTGATTCAAAAATGGATTTGTAAGGACATAAGTCCATCTCCTTTTTCAGCCAAGATTTTCGGTGTATGTGCTTGATAGGGATTAGGGTTTGGTTGGCTTATTTTATGATGTTGCTTGCATGATTTTTGATACTTGAAAATGGCTAGGATGCATGCTAGATGTGTTATCTAAGTCCCCTAAATTTTGGTCACAAATCAGCCCTAAGGCAGTGGCTGATTTGGTTGATGGAAGATGATGAATGTGATGAATGGATCCAAGAGCTAGAACCATGCAACCCATAGACTAGGATTTTCGGTTTTAAGGGCTGCATGGGTATGATGTATGGACAAGAATATATGCATGGGATGTTAGACACGTTGCTTGATTTATGTTTAAGCTCCCGATGTGATCGGTCGAGTTAGAATCCGCGAACTAAGACGTAAAACCGGATTAACAACCGAAACTGCCATTTCGGAGTCGAAACTGGCCAGTTTCGGGAAAGTGAAAATATCAGGCCCTTAGAGGCCGAACGGGGTAAAAGTTAAAACACAAAAGTTGTTCGGAACAACTTTTTCTAGAGAGCATCGCGAACAGAATCTCTAAATAAGGCTCCAAATGCCTTCGTTTTTATGAAAACCCGTGGCTGATCTCCTGGAGTCCAGTTTCACTCCGTTTTTCAGGATCAGCCCACATTTCAAACAAAAACTGGTACTGATCTAGCCAGAACTGGGTTTTGTGCAAAACATGAAAGTTTTAGCATTTTTCGATAGCTACAACTTTCATGAAGACAAGTTTTTCAGAAATGAACGGATTTTTAAAATCTGGGTTGGTTTTTACGAAGAGTGCTCAGGGAATCCGAAAATTCCAGCACTTGGTTTACAAAAACGTTTTCTAGAAAAATGTAAAGTGTCTCTAAAATGTTATTTTGACTACGAAAACCGTTCCAATGGCGATTTTCAGTCCGTCAATGATTTTATGAAGTCCCGTTTTAAGAAAATGAATTTTTACGAGTTTTTGGGATTTTTCACCAAAGTGTTCAAGTTAAGAAGAAAAATGAATTTTCCATAAGTTAAAGGAAAATGAGATTTTTCAAGAAGAAGAGAAGTGGAATTTTTAAGAGTTTAGAATTGAAATTCCACATTTTTCCAAGAAGTAAAGAAAAGTGATGATTTTAGACAAGTATTTTCAAGAGTTAATGAAGTAAGAGCTTTTTACAAGCAAATTAATGAGATTTTTGGAAGATAATTATATAATGTTTTCCAAAAATAATGAAATGGAGTTTTAAGGTAAAAATGGGTAATCAAGCCGACTACGAACGGTAACCGGAAATTATATCCGAGTTACTGGGCTAAGCCCATAGCCCAACGTTAGACCCAAAGGGGGTTGACCTTAGTTGACCACATGTTGACTTGGGTTGACCAAGAGTTGACTTTAGGGTTACCCAATATAACCCTAAAGGATACCAAGATTAATGAAATGGGCTAAGACCTAGGGTTATTGAAGAGATAATAACCCAATGGATTATGAATCAAGAAAAAGTAAAGTATAAGCCCAAGATGAAGGAAGTAACCAATCAGGCTTACAAGAGATATTAGAGGGGACATACAACACACACATCTAGGATTGCTCATAGATGTTGGTTAGGATACCAACATCATATGTCACGATTTATGGTAAGATAAGTTAACCTTATCTTACACCTCCTTTGATTGAAACAGGAATATGAACCTGTTGAGATATCGCGAGGAATGTACGCCAAGAGCGTAGGACCTAAGGTAAGTACAAACCTCACCTGTAGTATGGAAAAATAATATGTATGTTCAAATATGCTATGTTTCAAGATATGTTGAAATGCTTTAAAGATGTCATTTTTTGAAGATGTTTTCAAGATGCCATGTGTTAAAGATGCCATGTTTTAAAGATGCCATGCTATGTTTTATGAACGAAATGTTAAGTATGTATGATATAGTGACATCATAAAGTATGCTCACTAATGATAAGAAACTTGGTAAAAATACACAAGTAAGGTGTCGTACCAACCTCCACCAAGGTGGAGGATTTTTTATGTTAAAGTTATGGATTCGCTCTCTCGTTTTTGTAAGAGGGTGTAATCACTTATGTTTTCCTAGAGCAGTTAGGGACTTGCAACCCCATCTAACTGTAATCTGGCGGCGCGCTATATGTTAAGGGTACGTACACTATGGGGCCCATAAGAAAGATAAGGAAGTTAAAAGAAATGCATAAATGGAACATAAATGGTTTATGCATATGTTTTATGATGAAGTATGTTTCAAGATGTTTAAATGTTTTTGTGAGATCGCGTTTGTACTTGCTGAGCGTCAGCTCATCAGATATATTCCATACTGCAGGTTGAGATAAAAGCTTGTAGCTTTACTTGGTGGGCTTGGAGATGATGCAACGAGTGAAGGGCGGTGTGGGATACCATTACGCAATAATTTCCGCAATACGTTTAAAGTTATGAAGTTTTCATGTATGTTAAAAGTCAAGTTATGTTATGTATGTATGAAATGTTCAAAGTACGATGCACAATTTTAGTGCATGGGTTTCAAGTCAAGATTTTAAAATGAAATCCAAATTACGAAGTTCAAAGAAAGTTTTAAACAAAGTTCAAAAGAAGTTTCAAAAAAAAAAAAAAATTTTTTTATTCCGCATTTTTAAAGTAAAGCAAGTATGAAGTATAAATGTGACGGTTCCGGCGCCCCACATCCACGCGGTCGGCCCCGCGTGGGTGTCAGGTGGGTGGTTTGGGGCGTCACACATGCAAACCAAACCTGGATTGCACAACCTAGGTTTGCATAGGTTCTTGCTTTTGCATTCCACATCATATAAGCATCAACTTTCCTCCCTAAGCTAGTAGCCATCAAGCACTGCCTGTAAGACCCAAAATTTTTATAGACTTGTAATTTCCTTGTTCATACGGAATTAAAGTCCAATTTATGTGTTTACAAGATGCTTCATGAAAAATTATGAATAGTAATGAGAAATTCATAATTTTATTTATCAATATTTGAGTCCTCATTAAATTGACTATGAGACTCCATGAATGATTTATGAGCCATGTATGAGGTTTTTAAAGGAAAAAGAACTAGAAATGATGTAATTTTACGAAAGTCAACTTTGACCGAAAAAGTCAAAGTTTGACCAACAAAAAGTCAAAGGATTGACTTTACGAGATTTCGAGGTACAGTCTGGAAAGAGTTCCGAGAATAATATTTTGTGAACTAGATAGCAAGAATGAGTCTGAAAAGGTCCCTAGAAAATCAAACACACTAAGTTAAGATTTAAGGGCAAAAAGGGGTTCGGAAAAATTAAAGAAAAATATTTTTCGATCTAAAATTCACATAGATAAATTTTGTACTTCGGTACGATATGAAAATATTGTGTTTTGGTGAATCACAATATTAGAATTATCTGTGTAGCACAAAGAGAAGAAAAAAATAGAGTTTTGGAGAGCAAATATCCACATTGCCCATACCCATGATATCACCATCCACTCACCCAAGCTAGGACCATGTGGAGCTCTCTCCTCCACCCATTGGAATTCGGCAGCCCATGTGAAGGTAAGGGAAAAAGCCTTTTTTTGGGGAAAAAAGTGAGATCACCAAGCTCCCCCTTTGCTTATAAATACCCCCTCATAAAACCCATCATTTTTTATCACAAAAGGCAGCCAACCTCTTGCATTTTCTCTCCAGAAAATTCGGCAGCAAGAAGAGTGAGAAAAGGAGAGGAGAGATCCAAAAATTTCTTTGGGGCTTTTGATCATTGGAGGTTCGGTTTTGCAAGGGTGAGAGCAAGAGAAAAGTTGAGAAATTTTTAGTGGGTTTCTAGGGCTTGTGGCCAAAGAGGGAGGAGAGGAAAGAGTGAGAGAAACTTGATAAATTTTTGGGGTTTTGGCTCTTGAAGTGCTCGGCTTTGGAGGGGTAAAATCTTAGAGCCAACCAAAAGCTTTTGGAGGCCTTTTGGTGGTGTGGCCGTGGGACTAGAAGAAAGAGGGAGAAAGAGGAAAATTTTGGGTAACCAAACTAGCTTTGGTTCAAGGTAATTTCTAGAGCCCTAAACCTCTAATTTTAAGCTTAATTTCAAGTTTAATTTGAGGTTCGATTGGGTTGTAAGGACGTAAGTCCAATTTCATTTTTGTGCCCTAATTTTTGGTGTGTGCTTGGTTTGATAGATCTAAGGTTTGATTGGCTAAATTCTTGTTTGATTTATGCTTGTTTATGGTTGATTTTCATGCTAGAAACTAGGGTTGTATGTTCCCCCAAGTTGTGGCCGAGACCTGCCCTTTGGCAGCCAAGAAGCATGTTAGTCTTAGGGTTGAGATTTGTGATGCTTGATTGTGGTGAATGGAAAATGCTAGAACCAAGCAACCCTAGGTTTTTGGATTTTGGTTTTGGGTTGCATGGAATGTATGAGATGGCTAATGGGTTGAATGGGACGTTAGAAAACGCTGTGTGCTAGAATCGTAAGCTCCCGAAGTGGTCGGTCAAGATAGATCCGCGAAATAAGTCGCAAACCGAAAGTAAATCTCAAAACTGCCAATTCGGTTTCGAATCTGGCCAGTTTTGGAAAAGTGAAATTTCAAGGCCTCTAGAGGCCGAACGGGGTAAAACTTAAAACATAAAAGTTGCTCGGAACAATTTTTGCTAGAGAGGTACATGGGCAGAATCTTGAAATGAGGCTCCAACGACCTCTGTTTTCCCCAAAACCCGTGGCTGATCCCCAGACCCAGTTTTCATTCAGTTTTTCAGGGTCAGCCAGTTTCAAACAAAAACTGGTACTAATACAAGCCGAACTGGATTTTTCACAAAACATTAAAGTTTTAGCATTTTTCAAGAGCTACAACTTTCGTGAAGACAAGTTTTCCAGATTCTCAATGGATTTTTAAACTGGGCACATTTTAGGGAAGGTGGGCAGGGAATCCGAAAATTCCTACACCTTAGCTTTAAAAAATGTTTTCTAAAAATTGTAAAGTGTTTTTTTAAACTATTGTTTTAACTATGGAAACTGTTCCAATGGCAGTTTATAGCCTTAAATGATTTTATAAAAGATCTGTTTCAAAAACCATTAATTTTAAGAGTTTGGATTTGAAATTCCACATTTTTCCAAAAAGTAAAGAAAAAGGGGTTTTAAGCCGAATGCTTTCAAGATAGAGGAAAAGTATGATTTTAAGACCAAGTGTTTTCAAGTTAGGAGGAGAAAAGAAATTTTGAAACCGAAGTATTCAAGTTGCCCAAAAGTAAAGAAAATGGGATTTTAAGCCAAAGTATTTTCAAGTTAAGGAAGTGAGAATTTTTACAAGCAAACTAAAGGATTTTTGGAAGAGAGTTACACAAGGTTTTCCAAAAGTAAGGAAATGGAGTTTTATGGAGAAATTGGTAAGCAAGTCAATTACGAACAGTAGCCGGATGTTATATCCGAGCTACAAACCCAAGGATGATTGAGGGTTGACTAAGGGTCTGTAAAACCTGGAAATTTCATGTTGCCATTTTTCCTCTTTTAAAGAGGAATTATGAGCATATGTTGTGATGTTCACGGAAAAACTCAGTTAAGGGTTTTTCACACGTTTTACGGAGTCTTATGGCTCAATGAGACTCAGAATAGATTTTTAAGGTTAGAAAACGCCTTTTCAGGGCGAAAAGGGCGAAAAGGGATGTTTTTCCAAAAAAGTCAAAGTTTGACCGAAAAAGTCAACTTTGACCGAAAAAGTCAAAATTTGACCAAAAGTGGTCAACAGTTGACTCGAGAGTGAAAAGTGATGCAGTATGCAAAAATACTGTAAAATATGTCAGTATGGGCGGTATAGCCCAAGTAGACAGTAGAAACACCCTAAAAATCAAGCATCCCTAGCATTAGTTAAGGCCAAAATGGCATTTTTAGACAAGAGGTCACCCAAGAGGACTAATCAAAGTCAAAGGGCAAAAATGTCAAAATTTTCATTTTTGGGGGCAAAAATTTAAATTTTGAAAAATATGTGGAGTAAGCAACGTGACATCGTTAGATGAGGTCACAATATGATAATAACTTGCCTTGCAAGAAGAAAATAAGAAATAGCCACTTTCGGGGGCGAAAATGCAAAGATTTTGTCTTTCGGGGCAAAAATGTAAATTTTGAAAATATGTGATTTTAATGGAAGAAAATCACATAAAATCATGAAAAGAATGATATTGGATGGAAAAGTAAGCATTATGGCCAATTATGGAATTTAGGGGCATAAATGCCAAACTTTTCGCTTTGGGGGCAAAAGTGTAAATTTTGGAAAATTGACGAAATGAGCGTATGAAGTCACCAAGATGATAATATCATCAAATAGGATGGGTGTGTTGATTTTTAGAACAATCGGACACCTAGAGGGCATTTTTGCAAGAATTCCCATTTTCGGGGGGCAAAAATGTAATTTTAGAAAAGTTGTGAGGTAAGCCATGAGCTCAGCCATGACATCACCTTTTCCAGCTGTAGATGAGCTGCTGCTGAGCTGGGACCAGCCGCCCACTTTGGGGGAGGAAAATCCAAAATTAAAAAGTTTGGGGTCAAAAATTGAATTAAGCCAAAGTTGGTATATATCCTCTTTAATCCACCATGGGAGTCGACTATGAGAGCTGGAAAATTCCAGAAATCAGCCAAGTTTTGGCCATTCTCCATCAGAAATTCGAGAGAGCCATGAGAGGGAGAGAAAGAGCAAGAAAAGTTTGGAAAAACTTGTGTGATCCACCATATGGGAGGCACGGTTTTGGAGCTTCAAGCAAGCAAAGAAAATCTGGAAATTTTCCAGATTTTCTGACCAGAAAACCGTGGAGAAGAGAGGAGAAAGAGTGAAGAAATTTTCGGGTCCAAACCTTGGTGGGTGCCGAGCTTGGTGAAGGAAAAAGCAACCATGGAGCCAAGGTGATTTGTGCCTAGTGATGGGGGCTGATTTCGGCTGCTTTGGTGCAGGAAATGGAAGCAAAATTTATGGGTTTGGAGCAGCAAAGGGTCGGCTTTGGGGCTGCAAGGAATCACCCTAGTTGGTGAAAATTTTTGGGGGCTTTTGGTGAGCCAAAACCGTGGGTGTGTGCAGCCAACAAAGGGGACAGATTTTGGTTCACAAACCCTAGGGTAAGTCAAGGTAATCCTTGATTTCTTTCAAGAAATTTTCATGCAAGATGTGATGATTAATTATGTGTATATTTGTATGAGTGCATGGCTGAAAATTGGAGCCCTTTGGTGAAGGGAGGCTTCGGCTGCAAAGAGGCAGCCAAGGTGGAGCAAAGGTTCGGCTCCAAGGAAGGGTGGAACCCAATTTCCGAAATTGGGTGAGGTAAACCCTAACCCTAGAAGCTTTTTGGTTCAAGCTTTAATGTGGAGATTTATGATGTATTTTCATGCTTGGATGTAAGAGCTTGAGCTCGTTTAAATTTGGTTATGTTTATGCTAGGGTGTAAGGCTTGATTAGGGTGCATGGTTAGCTAGTTAGTGTGCATGATTTTCTGTTTTGTGCTTGAGTTTTATGTGCTTGCTTGTTTGCTTGGTTTGCATGGTTAATTGGCTGATTATGTCCCTGCCTAGGTGCTGCCGTGAGTGGCTATGGTGCTAGGGTGATAGATTTAAATTTCGGTTTTGCTAGTTTGATGCAAATCCATGTGTATGCAAGCCCTAGATGCAATGCAAGCCTAGGTTAGTAAGTTCCGGATTGGTTTGCATAACCACGTGGGGGTGACATGTCCAAAGCATGTGGGACGTTAGTTAACGTTGCATGTGAACCATTTAGGCTCCCGAGTGATCGGTTGAGTTAGCTCGCGACTTAGGACGCGTAAAATCAATGTAAGCACGAAACTGGCAGGTTCGGCCAAACCCACCCAGTTTTCGTAAACGAAAAATAACAGGCCTTTAGAGGCCGAATTTGGGGAAACGTAAAACACGAAAGTTGTCCAAAACAACTTTTTCTAGGGGTATACGCGAGCCGTTTTTCAAAATAAGGCTCCAAAGGCCTTCAAAAATGACAAAACCTCGAGGCTCAATATTTTACGTCCCCAGACCCATTTCCAGGGGTCAGCCAGTTTCAAGTTAAAACTGGCACTGATCTAGGCCGAATTAGGAGTTTTGTAAAACACGAAAGTTTTAGCATTTTTCGAGAGCTAGAACTTTCGTGAAGAAAACTTTTTCAGATAACATACAGATTTTTAAGTAAAAATTGTTTTATGAAGGATGCTCAGGGAATCCGAAATCCCTGCACCACAAAGTTAACAAGTGTTTTGAGAAAAATGATTTTTCTACCTCAAATGAGTATTTTGACTACGAAAATCGTTCCAAAGACGGTTTTCGACCTAAAATGATTTTACGAAGCATAAATCCAAGAGTTTGGAATTTATGAACTAAGTTATGAATTTTTACACAAAAGTGAAATTTTGGGATTTTTCCCTAAGTATTTTCCAAGTAAGGAAATATGAGTTTTCAAGCAAAATTTTAGTTAACGTTTAGCTTACGCATGGTAACCGGGGGTTATGCCCGAGTTACCGGGTCAAGCCCGAGACCCAAGAGGGTTGACCAGGGTTGACTATAGTTGACCAAAGTTGACCATGGTTGACTTTTGGTTGACTTATAGTATGGGGTTAGTTTATCCTCACGGGTTATCCAAAGTAACCCTGAGGGATACCGTTAAGCTCAACCAAAGGGTTATCGGAAATAACCCGATAGTTCCATATTAAGATAAGGAATCCTTGGAGGTTAGTTTTGGCTTAGCACGCCAGGTTACCGTTGGTAACCAAATTAGACGCTTTGCACGTAAGGGACATATAACTAAGGGCATGCAAACATTTTGGTTTGTTTACCTGCATTTTTCATGAGATTTAAGTAGAGCATGTCCTTGTTAAGCAGGCAGAACCTGCAGCTGTGCCAGGAAAAAAAAAATTTACTCTAAAATTTGGGTAACTTTATATTTTTCAAATCAAGCAAGACAAGTAAGTAAGTAATTGTCACGGACCGAACGCTCCAGGTTCGCGCGGTCGGACTCCGCGTGGGTCTTAGGGTTGCTAGTAGGGGCGTGACAGGGTCGACCCAATGTCCACTTAAAGTTGACCTTAAGGGTTACCCAACATAACAATAAGGGACACCCATATGTATGTTTGGGCTAGGATTTAAGGGGTTAATGGAGATGACCCAATAACGAGGATGTATGAGCAATGCCCAAAGGTAGTATGAAGACACTAAACCCTAATGGTATAATTGAAGGCTTAGTATCAAGAAAAGGAGGTTATCCAACGTGACCTCTTAAGGATAATCAAAGTTTGACTATCCTTAATGAAGAAAGATGATTAAGGTGACCAAGAAGGATATCAAGTATAGGGGACATACAACCAAGATTAGGCATGAGAGTTGGTTAGGTCACCAACACCTTATGAAAGGATCCTGATCCTATATTTTTTAAAATAGCAGGAAGTGGTCGACAGTTGCAAACTGATTTAAGGACGCAACATTAAGGACACGGCACGAGAGGTAATTACAATCCTCACCTGCAGTATGAAAGCTAGTAAATTATGTTCAAGTATGTGGTTTTTCAAATATACTGCAACATGTTTTGTGCTATATCTATGAAATGCCATGCTTTACAAAGTGCTATATTTGTAAAATGCTATGTTTATGAAAAGTGCTATATTTGCAAAATGCTATGTTTATGAAAAGTGTTATATTTTCAAAATGCTATGTTATGAAAAGTGCTATATTTGTCAAATGCTATGTTTACAAAAGTGTTATTTTTGTAAAATGTCATGTTTATAAAAGTGCCATAATTGCAAATGTCATGAATGAAAAGAATGCCATGCCATGTTATGAATGAGATGAAAGTTATGTTATCATATAGTGACATCATAAGGTATGTTCACTAAGGATAAGCAACATGGTAAGAAATCACAAGTAAAGTGTCGTACCGACCTCCCATTAGGTGGAGGGTTTTTCATGTTAAAGTTATGGATTATCGCCCTCTCGTTGGTGCGGGAGGGTGTAATATATTATGTTTTCCTAGAGCAGTTAGGGACCTTACAAACCCTAACTGTATCTGAAGGCGCGCTATATAAATGATGGTACGTACACTATGGGGCCCATATGAAAGATAAGTACAAGTTAAAAGGGAATGCATAAATGAACATAAATGGTTCACGCATATGATTATGATGAATGTTATGTTTTCAAGATGCTTTAAATAAAATGTTTTGTGAGATTATGTTTGTGCTTACTGGGCGAAAGCTCATTCAGTTATATTTCATACTGTAGGTAAGAAACCGGCAGTTTAAATGATGGGCGTTGTGTGGATGATGCGGCGGCAGATGAAGGGCGGTATGGATACCACTACGCATATATTCCGCAACCTATTTTGAGTTAAGAAGTTTTGTATATATGTCTATATCGCAATGACAAGGTTATATTATAGGGTATTTTGATACTAAAGACTTTAAGTAAACTTTCTACTTCAGTAGTAATGCATATATGATCTATTGCTAAGGATAAAGCTTTTTATAAATAAGTTTTCAAAAAATATATATATATATTCCTAATTTTTCAAGTAAAGAAGTTAAGTAAAAGTAAGGTGACGGCCCTACGTAAGAAGGGGGCGTCACAAAGTTGGTATCAGAGCGGTATCCTGTCAGCCTACTTCGTCTCGCTCCGCATCGTTCTGCAATAGCCCAAGTAAGTTAGATTATTTTCTTACGCTTAGAATTAGATTTTTCGTACGTATCTCTCGTTGTTGGCTACAATGGAAATGTTGGGTGTGAGGACGACATTGGGTTGTGCCTTAGCTCGGTGGTGGTAATCAAGTAATGTATGTCCACGATAAGGAAGTTAATTTACCTTCCTAAGGTTATGACCATGTGTTTATGAAATGAAAAGCGATATGAAATGAAGATTATGGTGCTATATAAAAGATATGATTTCATTAAACTTTTGAAAAACAAAAAGCTTATTTTACTATTTCTATACAAAACCATGCCACCCAAGCGTAGAGCGGCACAGTCCCAAAATGTCGACCTCGCAGCCCAGCTAAACGAGCTAAGGGAGATGATGCTGGCCTAACAGCAAGAGATAGGTGGGCTTAGAGCACAGTTGGCTCAGCAAAATCAGGGACCTCCTGAGGCCAGGGTACCACCGGCGCCTGAAGAGTAACCAGCGGCACGGGAAATTCCCGATGAGGACCCAGTGATTCCGGAACACCCTGCGGCCCCTGAGGCACCTATGGCGCCAGCAGTTGTTCCACCAGCGCCACGAGCACGGACCCCGGCAGAACTATATCACGAAATCTGTCTGGAAGCCCAGCAAGATGAGTTCAACAATTTTCGTCAGGGAAATCTGTCTGTAGCGGAAGCTGTGAGAAAGTTTGAACAGCTCGCACGTCTATGCCCTCACCTCATCAGTTCTGAGAGGGATAAAGTAAGAAGAATGATGAGAATGTTCCGCTCAGATTTGGCCATGGTAATCAGTAGTGGCCCTCACCCACCGCTCACTATCGCCGAATGTGTTAGTCGGGCAGTTCGAGCTGAATATTGGGTCGAACAGAACAAGGCTCAACAGGCTAAGTTCTTTAAAGAGAAGAATGAAGAAAAGGCTCTCGCCAAGCAGAACCCGGCGAGACCCAGCCAAGCCCAGCTGCCGAAGAGTCAAGGAGGATCGTCTGGCCAACACGGCAGTAACAAGCCGTATGGCAACAACAAGCAAAAGAGAAAGTGGAATGTTGGAGGACAGGGGAATCAGCAGAATTTTCCACAGAAAAAGGAATGCTCCCGACAACAACGGGAATCCCACTTGTCAGAAATGTGGGAAGAAGCACCCGAGAGACTGCCGAGCGGGAACAAACCGCTGCTATCTGTGTGGCAAGGAATGCCACTTTGCAAAGAATTGCAATGCTAACGTCCAGAACCAGCAGAACTATCAGAGGGGTCAAGGAAGTCAGCTGTATGCAGCATAGATGAAGCTCGAAGGACCTGCAGTTCCTCAGGGCCGAGCTGAAGCTCCAGAACTGCAAGGACGTATCTATGCCTACACCAAGGAGGATGTTCAAGCTGGACCATCCACGGTGGTGACAGGTCAGCTTCCTTTTGCCCAACAAGATGCTTATGTGTTGATTGATTCTGGAGCCACACACTCATTCACGTCACCTAAGTTTGCTAAGAAACTAGGTAGAGACAACAATAAAATTGGAAGAACCTTCTGGACTGCATTACCCTCCGGGGAAATTTTGTTGTCTGATTATTGGATATGCCATGTTCCAATAATTATATACGGTAGGGAGATATACGTCAACCGTCATAGATTTGTACGACTACGACGTAATCCTTGTAATACCTGACTTTTTCTATGTTAGTATTTCCTCTTGAAAGAGCTTGAATGTATGCCACAAGGGCATTTTATGACAAAGTTCGATTTAGAACTTTATTATGTGTGATGAGTTCTTATAGTTTTATAAGACTCAAAGATGATTGTTTAGATTAAAAAATAGCCTTTTCGGATGAAAAGGAATGAAATTGGCATGATTCTATGTCGGTCAAAGGTTTGACCGAAAAAGTCAACTTTGACCCGGGAAAGTCAAAGTTTGACCAGAATAGCCAACATGATGAATGTACATTTTTGTGACATGCAGTATGGGAAAAATACTGCGAAAACCCATTTTTTTGGGTAAGATAGCATAAATAAGATCTAAAACCACCATAGAAAAATCAAGCACACTAAGTTAAGGCACAGGGCAAAAGGACTCGGGAAAATAAGAAAAAAGTTTTCCAGTCCGATTTTTCACAGATAAAATTTTTACTGCAGTATAAAATATTAATACTGTGTATTAGTACAACACAGTATTAGATTTATCTGTGTTTAGTTTAAATTATACTGTTTATTGGAAAAAGTAGACAAACAAGCCTTTATGATTTATGACATCATAATTTTTTTAATTATGACATCATCAACTTTTTGGAGAACTAATCCACACAAGACAAGTGTCTTGTTCTAAAGTCTTCTTGCTTGTTCTCCACTCCAAATGGCCGGCCACCTATGTGGTTTTTTGTGAAAAATTTTAAAAATTTAGGGGCCAAAGTGAAAAGTTAAAAAGTCCCACATTGCCTATAAATAGGGGTGTCTTTCACTCTTTTTAAATCAGAAAATACAGCCTTATTATGCCCATTTTCAGCTAAGAAAAACCGAGAGAGTGAGGGAGAGAAAGAAACAAAAAATTTTCTTGAACCTTGGTGCAGGTGTGTTCGGTTTTGAGTGAGAAAGCAAGAGGGATAGCTAGAAAAATTTTTCCAGCCCTTCTATAGCTTACTGCCGTGGGTTAGAAGCAGGGAAACCAAGTGGGAAAAATCAGATTTTTGAGGGAAAATCTTAGGGGACAAATTCGGGTTTGATTCAAGCAACCGAAACCAAGTTTAAAGCAAGTTTGGAGACCAATTTTGGGGTCTAGGGCAGCCACGGGTTTGGGCTGTATAAGCAGTGAGAAATTTTCAGATTTTTGGGTGAAAAAGTTGGTGTGGCCGAGCCATAGGTGGAGGGCAAATTAGAGGTCAAAAAGCAAGCTTTGGTGCCACTTTGGTAAGTGGAAACCGAACCTAGGAGTAAGTGTGAGATAGGGAGGTTTTGATCCAACCTTAAAGCCAATTCTTGAGTAGCTCAAGGAAGTACCCTGCAACTGAACCCGGAAGTGGAGCAGCTTAGCATCGGACATAGACAAGGTAAGTACAACGCCGCCTACAGCATAGGCTATTAGGATATTTTTACCTAGACATAGTTGATGTGCTATGTGCTATGTGATGCGCTGTTATGCTAAGTGTTAATTGATATGCTACGGGGCATATCAAAACATGATCTATGCTTATGTATGAAGTATGTTATGATATGTATGATTACATGTCAAGCTAAGAATGTCAGATGATTATGAAGTAAGAATAAGTGGCATCATGATGCATGCTCACTAATTCTAATAAGAATGATAAGAGTATGTATGACATGACAAGAAGAAAAGTAAGCAGAGAGGCAAGCAAGCTTGCCTGTGTCGTACCACCCGTCCGAGATCGGGTTGGACTATGGATTGAGTTGGACTTGGACTGGCCGCCCCAACCAATTCATAGTTGCGCGCCGGGTAAGTACACTCAAATAAGGGGCCCATAAGCAGAAAAGTTAGACAGCAAGCTAAGATGAGATAAGAGAGCATAATATGAACATAATTGGTTCATGCATGCATTATGTAGTGATATGTGAAGTTTGTGATGATATGTTATGATGTGGTTAAGTTATGATGTATGTAGATTACGTGTTGCGGTATAGGAGTTGTACTTGCTGAGCGAAAGCTCATTGTTTTAAGTTTATGCTGTAGGTAGCCACCTGTCAGCATTTGATGATACAAGATGGAGGAGCGTGGCCGAGCACTGTGAAATGTGGGGAATGGAATCCGCTATGCGTTTTGATCTTCTAGATATATTATTTGAAATTGTTCCTTCAGTTCAGTTATGTGCTAGTAGCACCATATAAAAAAAAAAAATTTCCGCTGTGTTTCATGTACTAAGTAAGTAAGTAAGTTCGTATAAGTAAGTCACGTATATAAGTATGCTAAGGTAACGGTCCGTGCTAGGCGGGTCGTTACAGAGTTGGTATTAGAGCAGTTTTCCTGCGACATAATTTCACAGTTGCCTGCCATCGCCGCCATCATTGTAAGTAAGTTTATAGTTTTATGAATATGCGTAATTAGTTACTTTACGATCACGGTACGATCGACACGGCGCTAAGGAATCCTGACCGGGTCAACGAAGATCGGGACTCAGGAGTGTCTTCTCAAAGGCGATTCATTCTAGCAGTTATAGCTGGACTGATAGTAGGACGTAGGATGACGATTGACGAATGCTGTCAACAACGCCAGAATAAGGGAGCTACTACACCAGACAGGCCCGGCACTTTAGAGAACCTGATTTCGGTAACACACGGAATGAGATACCATCACAGGAGGCAGGAGTTAACGTAGATGCTAATAACGATCAGGACAGAATCGCATTCAACCCCGAAGGATAGGATGCAGGCTTCAACGCTTCTTTCGTAGTCTCAATTGATCCCATAGGCTAGATTTAGGACCGACTTCCGTTAGATTAACCTTTCGAATATAGGACGACACGAATGTGTGATGGCAAAGTGGTAGACACTTCCATCACAACGTTGATTTTGTATGCATGGTACGATGTAATCAATATGACATCGTAAATAGGATGTGCTTTTTGTGAAAATACAAAAAGACAGTTTAAATACGAGAGATGTGATAAGTCATGAATGAAAAAGAAGATATTAACAGAATGATAATATCTTTTCTTACATAGGAAGTCAGAAGATGGTCCGTACATGCCGTAACGTACCCGAAAATCCGCCCCAGCCGGATTTAGCGACCGTAGTAGCTAACCTACAACGACAGTTGCTGGAACAGCAACAAGAGACGACTCGACTTCGCGAACAATTAACGCGGATGAACCAGGCACCCCAAGTCCACGAGGCTCCCCAGCAAGTGCCTCAAGTTCCCCCAGTGGTACCTCAGGTACCCAATGTTCACCCGGAAGTTCAACTGGAGGTTCCGCCAGAAGTCCCTCGGAATACTAAAATTCCGATGGCACCCGCCGGAGTATAAGTTAACCCGCCGGTAGTACGAGCGCTTTAGACGAATGAAGGCGCCCAAGTTTGAAGGACCTACAGACCCGGTTGCAGCCGACAACTGGCTTATCGACATCCAAGTCATTTTGGATTTCATGCGACTCACAGAGCAAGAGAAAGTACTTTGTGCTTCCTTTGCTCTTAAGCAGGATGCGAGGTACTAATGGAGAACAGTGCAGATGCACCGGGACATTATGGCCATGACCTGGAAAGATTTTGTGAACGAGTTTCGCGCCATGTACTACAATAGAGAGGTCCTTGCCGTGCAGCAGGACGAATTTACTAGCTTCAAACAAGGGTCAATGACGGTAATGGAAGCCGTCAGGAGATTTGAGCAACTTGCTCGATTATGTAATACCTAGAAATTTCATGTTATCATTTCCTCTTCGAAGGAATTATGTGCATATGTTGTGATAATTACGGAAAAGCTCGGTTAAGAATTTTTCATACTTTTTATGAGATCTTATGGCTCGATAAGACTCAAAATAAGTTTTTAAGGTTAGAAAACGCCCTTTCAAGTCGAAAAGGACGAAAAATGACATAATTTCGAAAAAGTCAAAGTTTGACCGAAAAAGTCAAATTTGCCCAAGAAAGTCAAAGTTTGACCAAGAGTGGTCAACGGGCCGACTTGGCAGTATTGTATGGTGCAGTATGTGAAAATACTGTAAAATATGTCAGTATGGGCGAGATAGCTCAAATTGGCTTTAAAACCACCATAGAAAATCAAGCACACCTAGTTAAGGTCAAAGGCAAAAGGACATGAAAATATGGAAAACTTAGTCACCAAGTAACCCATTGGGGCCGGCCACATGCAGGGGCAAAAATGTCAAAATTTTCACTTTTGGGGTAAAAGTGTAAATTTTGGAAATTTGACGATATAAGAATAGTGATGTCATCAAGATGATGTCACAATGAGGCAATGACTTGCCTTGCAAGACAAGTAAGGGCCGGCCACCTATGGGGGCAAAATTGCAAATATTTTGTCTTTAGGGGCAAAAGTGTAATTTTAGAAAATTGATGATGTAAGCACATGATGTCATCAAGATGATGTCATCATGATGAGATAAGCTTGGCTTGTTCACCAAGGAACCAACTGGCCACCTAGGGGGCAGTTTTGCAAGAATTCTAGCTTTTGGGGCAAAAGTGTAAATTTTGGAAATTTGATGATATAAGCCATGAAGTCAGTCATGAGGTCAGCAATGATGTCATCCCTTGCTCTCCAAGTAATGGCCGGCCACCTCACCACCAAAAAGTGGAAATTTTCAAAGTTTAGGGGCCAAAATGTAATTTTTAGAAAGTTTGCTTTTGCCTATAAATAGGGGTGGCATTTAATCATTTAAATCAGAAAATTGGGCCAAGTTCTTACCATTTTTCTGCACCCCAAAACCGAGAGAGAGAGGGAGAGAGAGAACCAAGAGAAAAAGTTGTAAAAACCCATGGGAGGCTAACTAAGGTGCTCGGTTTTGGAGCTAGAGACCATGGGGGCAAATCTGGAAATTTGGGGCCATTTTTCTAGGTTATGGCCGTGGGTTAGAGGAAGAAGAAAAGGAGAGAAAATTTTTGGGAAAAAAATGGTGGTGTGGCCGAGTATAGAGAAGAAACTCCAACCAAGAAACCAAAGTGATTTTTGGTGCTCTAGGTGGGCTTAGGTTCGGCCATGGGTGAGCAAGAGAAAGGAAAGGAAAAAATTGAAGGATTTGGGTATGGAGAGGCTTCGGCTTTGGCTGCAAGCATTCACCAAGATTGGTGAAAAATTTTGGTGCTATTTGGAGAGCTAAAGCCGAGAGGAAAGGATGAGCCAAGGGAGGGAGAATTTCGGTTCAACAACCCTAACCCAATCCTAGGGTTAGCTAAGGTAAAAATCCCTCAAACCCTAAACTTTTTCCATTAGATTTGAATGGAAATTTATGTGTATGTTTGTATGTATATGGCCGGATTTTTGGAACCCCATTTGGAGGGGGGAGACCGGTTGTGATGGCAACCAAAGGAAGTAAGGAAAAAGTTGGAATCCAAGCTTGTGAACCAACTTCCAAAATTCTAGAGGTAAGCCCTATGACCCAAAGCTTTTGGTTTGAGATTTAATGTGGAAATTTAAGTGTATTTCCAAGTCCAATATGTAAGAGTATAAGCTCAAGTTTTATGGTTAATGCCCTAGACTAGGTGTGGTGCTTGATTAGGGTGTTTGCTAAAGGTGGTTTAGCTATGCTTTGTTTATGCTTGTGTGCATTATATTTGTGCTTGTTTGCATGCTAGGATTGCATGGCTTTGTGGTTGGTATGTTCCCTATTAGTGTGCAGCCGGTTGTGGCTTGTGTGCATGGTTATTAGAGCTAGCCATGGTTTGGCTTGAATGCATGTATGAGATGTGATGCAAGTTCTAGTTCATGCAACCCTAGGCTAGTTCAGATTTGGTTTGGGTTGCATGGCTGCGTTAGAATCACGAGTTGATTTATGTGGGATGTTAGATGCCGCTACATGTTGGTTACTTAGGCTCCCGCGTGTTCGGTTGAGTTAGTTCCGCGAAGTAGGACACGTAAAACCGAGTAAGCACAAAAACTGGCAGATTCGGATCAAATCTGCCCAGTTTTTGGAAAAGTGAAATTTGAGGCCTTTAGAGGCCGAATTGGGAAAAACGTAAAACATGAAAGTTGTCCAAAATGACTTTTTCTAGGGGGCAACGGTGATGGATTCTTGAAATAAGGCTCCAATGGCCTCCGTTTTCCCCAAAACCCGTGGCTGATCCTCCAGACCCAGTTTTCAGGGGTCAGCCGGTTTCAAATAAAAGCTGGTACGAATCTAGGCCGAACTAGAATTTTTGTAAAACACGAAAGTTTTAGCATTTTTCGAGAGCTAGAACTTTCATGAAGAAAACTTTTTCAGATTACGAACCGATTTTTAAACTGGGATCATTTTTCGAAGGGTGCGCAGGGAATCCGAAAATTCCTGCACCACTAGTTTTACAAATGTTTCTAGAAAACTGTTTTTCTTCTACAAACTATTGTTTTGATTATGGAAAAATGTTCCAAGGATAGTTTTCAACCCCAACTGATTTTATAAATCACTAATCCAAGAGTTTGGATTTTATGATTTAAGTAAATAATTTTTACAAGTAAGTAAAAAGAGTTTTGGGATTAATTTCCCTAAATTTTCCAAGTTAAGGAAAATGATTATTTTTCAAGCTAAAGTATAGCAAGCGATTAGTTTACGAATGGTAATCGGGAGTTAAACCCGAATTACCGGGTCAAGCCCAAGGCCCAAAGGTTGACCCATAGGGGGGGTTGACCATAGTTAACCGTAGTTGACCGGAGTTAACCCTAGTTGACTTTGGTTGACTAGAAACATTGATTTAGTTTATCCTGAAGGGTTATCCAATGTAACCCTAAAGGACACCGATTAAGCTAAGCTAAGGGTTAATGGGTTTAACCCGATGATTTGTGGATTAAGGATGAAGCCCAGGGTTGGAAGATGATCTAACCCTAATGGCATGTTATGAGCTTAGTACACGAGGTTATCCAATGTAACCAAGTTAGACGTTTTTGCACTAAGGGACATACAACCAAGAACCATGTAAGGTAAGCATGTTGATTAGATCACCAGCATTTCATAAGTTTAAATCAGAGCATGTCCTTTATTGAGCAGGCAGAACCTGCAGCTGTACCCGGGAGAGGAACAACATTAGTTGGGACAGTAAATCAAGAGCGTAGGACGGAAGGTAAGTACAACTCCGCCTACAGCATGAACACATGTTTGTTGCATAAGTTGTTTTTAAGAAATCATGAATGACATTTCATGATTTATGATGTTATGAAGTAGTATGTTTATGTTAAGATGTGATATGTCATGATAATATGTTAAGATGCAGTATGTCCATGTTTCATGTTAAACTGAAGTATGTTATGAAGTATGTTATGAATTATGTTATGTTATGTATGATGTTATGTTAAGATGCAGTATGTCATGGCATGTTAAGTTATGAGATAGTATGTTACGATGAAGTAAGTTATGTTCTATGTTCGATATCATGGCATCACGAAGCATGCTCACTGATAATGAACTATATGGTAAGAACAAGTTCTTAAGACATGAGATAAGTTAAGTAAGGATTGTTGTGTTGTACTGGCTTGCCTCTGTGGTAAGTTCAAACGGTATGTTCCATGGTTTGACTTGAATTGGATGGGCTGTCTCCACTACTCCATGTTAAACATTTTGTTTCATGGTTTGAGTTGGATCGGACGGACCGCCTTCAACCACTCCATGGTTATGTACCACAGTACGTGCACACATGGTATAGAATTAAATAGGTAACCATAATCTGATTAATAAGAAATCATAATTGGTTCATACGTATTCTTGCACTTTCATTTGCATGTGGATTGAATATTGTGCTTACTGAGCTTTTTAGCTTACTACTTACGTTCATGCTGTAGGTGAGCTACCTACCGGCAATACCTGATGCAAAGCTGTGGAGAGATGGCGCTGCGGACTGTGAAACGTGGGAATGGACACCGCTACGGGTTTCCAAAATATGTTTGAAATGAAAAATGTGTTTACATTATGTTTTAAGTATGTATGGTACAGTTTCAGTTTCAGTAGATATGGCAACGAGTTGCCTCGTGTTGTACCGATCCGCATTAGGTCGGGTCTGGTCCACAGTTTATGTTATGTTTAAGTATGGTAGCTTCCCCAAGGGGTAAAAGCTCGGTACTCGAGTGAGTACATATTAAGAGGTTAAGTTCTTATGAATGAAAATCAGTTTTCAGATATGCTTAAGATAAGCTTAAGGTTTTATGTTTTATGCATGGGCAGTTTTCAGGTCATGATTTTATAATGAAATTTAGTCTTTTGGAGTTTCAAAAGAAGTTTTAAAAGAAAAGAAAAAAAGGAAAAAAAAATTTCCGCAATTTTCTTCAAGATTTAAGTTAAGCAAGTAAGGTAGCGACCAAAGTTTGCATAATTAGCCCTACGTGGATTTGGGGGCGTTACAGATTATGCCCAAACTCAGTGCCAAATGAAGAAGAGAAGGTGCGATTGATGATGAAGATATTCCGAACAGATATTGCCAAGCAAGTAAGTGCTGGCAGTAGTCCACCAAGGACGGTGGCAGATTGCATCAGTCGAGCCATCAGAGCCGAATACTGGATTAACCGGGACAAGGAGGCTAGGGCTCAATTTTTCAAGGCTAAAAAGGAGGAGAAGGCTGGAGCAAAGCAAACTCAGCCTCGACAAGAATCGGAGTCGCAATCGAAAGGTCAAGCGAGTAACTCTACGCCAGATTCCAAACAATCTGGGAGAAACAAGAGAAAAGGAAATTTCTCTGATCAGGGCCAGCAAAGGGATTTTCCTCAAAGGAGGAATAATCAAGGGAATGATGATGCTAACACTAACTACCCGGTATGCGCAACTTGTGGAAGGAAACATCTAGGAGTGTGCAAGATGGGGTCAACTGCTTGCTTTCAGTGTGGCAAGGAGGGGCACTATGCAAGGAACTGTCCCTTGAACAATCAGAACCAGAATCCTCCGTATCCGAATCGGAACATTAACAGTCATCAGCTGCATGCAGTCCAGGCAAAGCTTGAGGGACCCTCAATTATGCAAGGAAGATTAGAGGCTCCTAAACCTCAGGTCAGGATTTATGCCTACACTAATGGAGATGCCGAAGCGGGAATTTCACATGCGGCGATGAAATAGACTTTTATCGCAATATACGACATTATGGTCTTGTATAATTATGGTGCCGCTCACTTGTTTGTATTTATGGAGTGTGCCCAGAAATTAGTAAGTAGTAGAGACAGCTAAAACAGTTTTTAAAGATTTCTTTGCCTTTTTGGGGAGAATTTGCAATCAAATGTTTGAATGCAAAATGCTTCCATATTTATCTATGGCAGAGAATTGCTTGTAGATCTCATCGCAATCAAGCTTTAAGATTTCGATGTGATCTTAGAAATAAATTGCTTAAGTTATTACAACGCTAAGTAGGACTACCAAAAGCATTGTGGGACGTTAGTTAGTACGATAAGGAAAGGTTTAACCGCTACGGATAGTTGCGGAACTTCATGTAAGATAGCATAGATGGTTAGAACACGTAAAGAGCAAGGAGTTTAGGACTTCAGCCGATGGCGTAGACTACCTCAAGAGAGGATTTACGTTCTCGACATGGAAATTTTGGAAGCGGATCGCAGAAAATAGAGCCCCCCGAATAGAAGCGGAAGCAAACTACTACAGATTTTGTAGTAGGACTACCCAGAACTACGAATGGAAACGACACAATTTAGGTCATTGCTGATCGATTGACCAAATCGGCCCACGTTATTGCGAATAGAGCCACCTTTTCGGTAGAAAAGTTGGTAGGAGTCTACGTAGTTTAGGACGTTAGACTATACGGAGTACCAAAATCGATCATTTCGGATCGTAATGAACGCTTTACTCTTCAAGCTTGGACAAGTGTTCGCACTGCCATGGGGTCGAAATTGGAGTTCAGTACAGCATTTCACCCCAAACTGATGGCCAATCAGAAAGAACTACACCAGTTTGCTCTAATTTTCGAGGACGAAAATTTTTAAGGGGGGTAGATTGTAATACCTGACTTTTTCTATGTTAGTATTTCCTCTTGAAAGAGCTTGAATGTATGCCACAAGGGCATTTTATGAAAAAGTTCGATTTAGAACTTTATTATGTGTGATGAGTTCTTATAGTTTTATAAGACTCAAAGATGATTGTTTAGATTAAAAAATAACCTTTTCGGATGAAAAGGAATGAAATTGGCATGATTCTATGTCGGTCAAAGGTTTGACCGAAAAAGTCAACATTGATCCGGAAAAGTCAAAGTTTGACCAGAATAGTCAACATGATGACTGTACATTTTTGTGACATGCAGTATGGGAAAAATACTGCGAAAACCCATTTTTTCGGGCAAGATAGCATAAATAAGATTTAAAACCACCATAGAAAAATCAAGCACACTAAGTTAAGGCATAGGGCAAAAGGACTCGGGAAAATAAGAAAAAATTTTTCCAGTCCGATTTATTTTTCCAGTCCGATTTTTCACAGATAAAATTTTTACTGTAGTATAAAATATTAATACTGTGTATTAGTACAACACAGTATTAGATTTATCTGTGTTTAGTTTAAATTATAATGTTTATTAGAAAAAGTAGACAAACAAGCCTTTATGATTTATGACATCATAATTTTTTTAATTATGACATCATCAACTTTTTGGAGAACTAATCCACACAAGACAAGTGTCTTGTTCTAGAGTCTTCTTGCTTGTTCTCCACTCCAAATGGCCGGCCACCTATGTGGTGTTTTGTGAAAAATTTTAAAAATTTAGGGGCCAAAGTGAAAAGTTAAAAAGTCCCACATTGCCTATAAATAGGGGTGTCTTTTACTCTTTTTAAATCAGAAAATACAGCCTTATTATGCCCATTTTCAGCTAAGAAAAACCGAGAGAGTGAGGGAGAGAAAGAAACAAAAAATTTTCTTGAACCTTGGTGTAGGTGTGTTCGGTTTTGAGTGAGAAAGCAAGAGGGATAACTAGAAAAATTTTTCCAGCCCTTCTATAGCTTGCTGCCGTGGGTTAGAAGCAGGGAAACCAAGTGGGAAAAATCAGATTTTTGAGGGAAAATCTTAGGGGACAAATTCGGGTTTGATTCAAGCAACCGAAACCAAGTTTAGAGCAAGTTTGGAGACCAATTTTGGGGTCTAGGGCAGCCACGGGTTTGGGCTGTATAAGCAGTGAGAAATTTTCAGATTTTTGGGTGAAAAAGTTGGTGTGGCCGAGCCATAGGTGGAGGGCAAATTAGAGGTCAAAAAGCAAGCTTTGGTGCCACTTTGGTAAGTGGAAACCGAACCTAGGAGTAAGTGTGAGATAGGGAGGTTTTGATCCAACCTTAAAGTCAATCCTTGAGTAGCTCAAGGAAGTACCCTGCAACTGAACCCGGAAGCGGAGCAGCTTAGCATCGGACATAGACAAGGTAAGTACAACGCCGCCTACAGCATAGGCTATTAGGATATTTTTACCTAGACATAGTTGATGTGCTATGTGCTATGTGATGCGCTGTTATGCTAAGTGTTAATTGATATGCTACGGGGCATATCAAAACATGATCTATGCTTATGTATGAAGTATGTTATGATATGTATGATTACATGTCAAGCTAAGAATGTCAGATGATTATGAAGTAAGAATAAGTGGCATCATGATGCATGCTTACTAATTCTAATAAGAATGATAAGAGTATGTATGACATGACAAGAAGAAAAGTAAGCAAAGAGGCAAGCAAGCTTGCCTGTGTCGTATCACCCGTTCGAGGTCGGGTTTGTGATATCTAGAATTTTCATGATTGTCATTTTTCCTCTTTTAAAGGAATTATGAGCATATGTTATGATGTTTACGGAAAAAACTCAGTTAAGAGTTTTTCACACGTTTTACGGAGTCTTATGGCTCAATAAGACTCAGAACAGATTTTTAAGGTTAGAAACGCCCTTTCAGGTCGAAAAGGACGAATTAGGACGCAGTTCCGAAAAAGTCAAAGTTTGACTGAAAAAGTCAACTTTGACCAAGAAAGTCAAAGTTTAACCAAAAGTGGTCAACGGTTGACTCGACAATGAAAAATGATGCGGTATGAGAAAATACTGCAAAATATGTCAGTATGGGCGAGATAGCCCAAGTAGACAGTAGAAACACCCTAGAAATCAAGCATCCCTAGCATTAGTTAAGGTCAAGAATGACGTTTTTAGTCAAGAAGTCACCCAAAAGGACAAGTCAAAGTCAAAGGGCAAAAATGTCAAAATTTTCACTTTTGGGGCAAAAGTGTAAATTTTGGAAAATATGTGAAGTAAGTTAAGTGACGTCGTTAGATGATGTCAACACGGGGCAATGACTTGCCTAACAAGCAGAAATAAGGACCGGCCACTTTTGGGGGTGAAATTGAAAGGATTTTTGTCTTTCGGGGCAAAAATATAATTTTTGAAAATATGTGATTCAAGTATGAGAAAATCATATAAAATCATGAAAAGAATGATATTTGATGGAAAAGCAAGCATTATGGCCAATTATGAAGTTTAAGGGCTAAAATGCAAAAATTTTCACTTTTGGGGCAAAAGTGTAAATTTTAGAAATTTGACGATATGAGCGTATGAAGTCACCAAGATGATGAAATCATAAAATAGGATGGGTGTGTTGATTTTTAGGATAATCGGACACCTAGAGGGCATTTTTGCAAGAATTTCCATTTTTGGGGGCAAAAATGTAATTTTAAAAAATTGTGAGATAAGCGATGATGCAAGCAAGTGAGGTCAGCCATGACATCAGCAAGGCCAGCTGCTGCTGAGCTGTGGACAGTCGGCCACCTTGGGGCAAAAGTCAAAGAAATGGAAAATTTTGGGGTCAAAATCCAATTTCCAAAAGTTTGGAAAAAAGTCTATAAATAGACCCATTTTAGACAGATTATTGCTACTGAAATATGGAGAAAAGCAGCTAGATTATGGCCAAAAATCTGCAGAAAATCCGTGAGCCATGAGGGAGAGAAAAAGAGCAAGAAAAGTTGGAAAAAAATTCATGTGTGATCCACTAGGAGGTGCACGGGGTTTGGTGCAAGAACCAAGCCCAAATCTGGAAATTTTTCTCCAGAAATCTGGGCAGAAACCGTGAGGAAGAGAGGAGAGAAAGTGAGAAAATTTTCGGGTCCAATCTTGGTGTGTAGCCGAGCATGGAGAAGAGAAACCAAACTAGGTGCCAAGGAGAGGATTTGGTGCTTGGTGGGTGCATGTGGTTCGGCCAAGGAAGGGCTGAAATAAGGAGCAGAAAAATTTATGGGTTTTGGACAGCCAAGGGTTCGGCTTTGGCTGAGAGAGTTCACCAAGGATGGTGAAAATTTTGGTGCAATTTTGGGAGCCAAAACCGAGCATAGGAGCAGCCAATGAAGGGGACAGGACTTCGGATCCATGAGCCCTAATTAAGCTAAGGGTAAGTCAAGGTAAACCCTTGAATTCTCTTAAGAAATTTCCATGCAAGTTGATGGATTAATTATGTGTATGTGTGTATGTTGCATGGCTGAAAATGGAGCCCATTTTGGTGGGAGGTTTCGGTTGCAAGAGGCAGCCAACCAAGGCAGTGGGAGTTCGGCTCCAAGGGTGTGAACCAACTTCCGGTTTTGTGAGGTAAAGCCCTAAACCCTAAAGCTTTTGGTTCAAGCTTTAATTTGGGTATTTATGATGTGTTTCAAGCAAGAAATGTAAGGGCATAAGCTCATGTAAATTTTGGTTATGCTAGGGCTAAGAATGTGATGCTTGATTAGGGTGTATAGCATGTTAGTTAGCTATGCATGTTTTATGTTTGTTATGCTATGTTTTATGATTGCATGAATGCTTGGTTTGCATGGTTGTATGGTTAGTAATGTCCCTGCCCTAGGTGCAGCCGTGTATGGCTCATGTGCTAGGATGTTAGATTTTATTTCGGTGTTGCATGTTTTCGGTTCTATTTCATGTGATGCAACCCTAGAATGCATGCAAGCCTAGGTTAATTTCCGGTTTGGTTTTCATGGCCACGTTGGGGTAACATGTCAAAACATGTGGGACGTTAGTTAACGTTGCATGTGATTGATTTAGGCTCCCGAGTGATCGGTTGAGTTAGCTTCCGAAGTAGGACGCGTAAAATCAAAGTAAACACGAAACTGGTAGGTTCGGATTAATCTACCCAGTTTTCGTAAACGAAAAATAACAGGCCTTTAGAGGCCGAATTTGGGAAAACGTAAAACATGAAAGTTATTCAGAACAACTTTTTCTAGGGGGCTATGCGAGCCGTTTTCCAAAATAAGGCTCCAATGGCCTTCAGAAATGCCGAAACCCGTGGCTAAGCATTTAAGCCCCCAGACCCAGTTCGTTCCAGGAGTCAGCCAGTTTCAACTCAAAACTGGTACGGAACTAGGCTGAATTAGGATTTTCATAAAACACGAAAGTTTTAGCATTTTTCGTGAGCTAGAACTTTTGTGAAGAAAACTTTTTCAGATAACGTACCGATTTTGAAAAGAAAATTGTTTTATGAAGGGTGCTCAGGGAATCCGAAATCCCTGCACCACAAGCTTTATCAAGTGATTCTAGAAAATGGTTTTTCAACCTTAAACGAGTATTTTGACTCGGAAAATCGTTCCAATGACGGTTTTCAACCTAAAATGAATTTACAAAGCATAAATCCATAAGTCTGGATTTTTATGAGTCAAGTAAGAATTTTTACAAGAAATGTGAAATTATGGGATTTTATCCCTAAGTGTTTTCCAAGAAAGGAAATAAGAGTTTTTAAGCAAAGTTATAGCTCACGTATAGTTCACGAATGGTAACCGGGTGTTAGACCCAAGTTACCGGGTCAGACCCAAGTTACCGGGTCAGGCCCGAGACCCAAGAGGTTGACCATAAAGGGTTGACCATAGTTGACCAAAGTTGACCATAGTTGACTTTTGGTTGACTAATAGCATAGAGTTAGTTTATCCTTACGGGTTATCCAAAGTAACCCTAAGAGATACCGTTAAGCTAAACTAAAGGGTTATCAGAAATGACCCGATAGTTATGGATTAAGACAAGCAACCCGTAGAGGTTTAGTTTTGGCTTGGCACGCCAGGTTACCAAGGGTAACCAAGTTAGATGTTTTGCACATAAAGGACATACAACCAAGATCATGTAGACATGTTGGTTAGATTACCAGCATTTTCACGAGATTTAAGTAGAGCATGTCCTTGTCAAGCAGGCAGAACCTGCAGCTGTACCAGGAGTGGAACAGCACTAGGAAGGGACAGTTAAGCAAGAATGTATGACGGAAAGGTAAGTACAATTCCGCCTACGGCATGAACACATGTTAGTTGCATATGATGTGTTAAGAAATCATGAATAGGATTTCATGATGCTATGCAGTATGTACATGTTATGTGGTATGTGATATGATGTTATGCAGTATGTACATGTTATGTGTTATGTGATATGATGTTATGCAGTATGTACATGTTATGTGTTATGTGATATGATGTTATGCAGTATGTCCATGCATGTTAAGCATGTAGTACGTTTCATGTTAGGATAAGCAGTATGTTCATGATATGTACATGTTATGCAGTATGTTTATGTTATGTCAAGCATGTAGTATGTTTTATGTTAAATTTTGTGACATCACGAAGCATGTCCACTAAAAATAAGTCACGTGGTAAGCAAGAGATAAGTTAAGTAGGACATGTTGTGTTGTACTGACTTTGCCTCCGTGGTAAGTTAAAACGACATGTTCCATGTTTTGACTTGATATGGAAGGACTGCCTCCACTACTCCATGTTAAACTGTGTGTTTCATGGTTTAAGTTGGTTTGGTCGGACTACCTTCAATCACTACATGGGTACATACCAAAGTACATACACACATGTTATAGTAACAAGATAAGATAAGATCAGTAGAAAGACCATAAAAGATTTTAATAATAAATCATAAATGGTTCACGTTTTTGGTGCATTAGTTGCATGCGGATAGGACGTTGTGCTTACTGAGCTTTTTAGCTCATTGCTTACGTTCATGCTGTAGGTAAGTTTCCTACCGGCACTTCCTGATACAAGCTGTGGAGAGATGGCGCAACAGAATGTGAAACGTGGGTATGGACTACTACGGGGTTTCCGAAGTGCGTTTAAATGAAAATGTGTTTTCATTACGTTTTTAGCATGTATGTATGACTTAGTTTATGTATGTATGGAGCTTTCCGTTGAGTGAGTACATCAGAAGCAGTAAGGTTTTATAAAAGAAAAACAGTTTTAAGTTATGCTTTAATCGAATTTAAAGTTTTATGATTTCCGCAATAAAGGTTTTCTACTAACGATTTTTAGAAAAGAAAAAAAAAATTTACTCTAAAATTTGGGTAACTTTATTTTTCAATCAAGCAAGTAAGAAAGTAATTGTCACGGATCGAACCCAACCCCAGGTTCGCGCGGTCGGACATCGCGTGGCCTTGGTGGCGATAAGTCGGGGCGTGACAGGGTTGGACTATGGATTGAGTTGGACTTGGACTGGCCGCCCCAACCAATTCATAGTTGCGCGCCGGGTACGTACACTCAAGTAAGGGGCCCATAAGCAGAAAAGTTAGACAGCAAGCTAAGATGAGATAAGAGAGCAAAATATGAACATAATTGGTTCATGCATGCATTATGTAGTGATATGTGAAGTTTGTGATGATATGTTATGATGTGGTTAAGTTATGATGTATGTAGATTATGTGTTGCGGTATAGGAGTTGTACTTGCTGAGCGAAAGCTCATTGTTTCAAATTTATGCTGTAGGTAGCCACTTGTCAGCATTTGATGATGCAAGATGGAGGAGCATGGCCGGGCATTATGAAATGTGGGGAATGGAATCCACTATGCGTTTTGATCTTCTAGATATATTATTTGAAATTGTTCCTTCAGTTCAGTTATGTGCTAGTAGCACCATATAAAAAAAAAAATTTCCGCTGTGTTTCATGTACTAAGTAAGTAAGTAAGTTCGTATAAGTAAGTCACGTATGTAAGTATGGTAAGGTAATGGTCCGTGCTAGACGGGTCGTCACAATCCTGGGTATGGATTTCCTAAGAAAGTACAACGCAGTTATAGACTGCCAACGTCGTGCTGTTACGTTCAAGCCAGCTGGAGACAAGGAGTTCACCTTTCGAGGATCGACCCTGAAGCAGCCGAAGATGTTTATCTCTGCGCTAAAGGCTAAAAAGTTGTTGGCGGAAGGATGTAGTGGAATTCTAGCCAACATGGTAGATAAGACGCAGGAAACCAAGACTAAGCCGGATGAAGTACCGATAGTCAGGGAATTTATAGAAGTTTTTCCCGAAGATTTGCCAGGATTGCCGCCAGAGCGAGATATCTCTTTTGAGATTGAGATACTTCCTGGATCAGCACCAGTATCCAAGGCACCTTATAGGATGGCGCCTGCTGAACTCAAGGAATTGCAAGTTCAGTTACAAGAGCTCCTGGATCGAGGATTCATCCGTCAGAGCTATTCACCTTGGGGAGCCCCAGTTCTGTTTGTGAAGAAAAAGGATGGCACCCTTAGGATGTGCATTGACTATCGGGAATTAAACAAGATTACCATCAAGAATAAGTATCACTTGCCTAGGATCGACAATCTGTTTGACCAGTTGAAAGGAGCCTCAGTCTTTTTGAAGATTGACCTGCGATCAGGATATCACCAGCTCCGAATTAAGGAAGTAGATGTTCCAAAGACGGTGTTCCGTACAAGATATGGACACTACGAGTTCCTTGTGATGCCGTTTGGACTGACAAACGCTCCAGCCGCCTTTATGGACCTGATAAATCGAGTGTTTAAGGACTACTTGGATAAGTTCGTCATTGTCTTCATAGACGACATTTTGATTTATTCAAGGTTAAAGGAGGAGCACGAGGAGCATTTAAGGATTGCACTACAGATTTTAAAGCAAAATCAGCTTTATGCCAAGTTATCAAAGTGCGAATTTTGGTTGGAAAATGTTCATTTCTTAGGACATGTGGTCTCTAAAGAAGGCATATCCGTAGATCCGGCCAAGATAGAGGCAGTAAGTAAATGGCCAACTCCTAAAAACGTCACAGAAGTACGTAGTTTCCTCGGCTTAGCGGGCTATTACCGACGTTTTGTTGAAGGATTTGCTAGGATCGCGGCGCCACTTACCGCACTCACAAGGAAGGGAAAGACGTACGAATGGATGACTAAGTGTGAAAAGCACTTTCAAGAGCTCAAAAGCAAGCTGACAAGCGCTCCAATCCTCACAATTCCAGTCGTGGAAGAAGGGAACTTTGTGATATACAGCGACGCTTCCAAGATAGGATTGGGAGCCGTACTTATGCAAAATGGAAAAGTGGTCGCTTTTGCTTCTCGACAGCTTAAAGAGCACAAAAAGAACTATCCGACGCATGATTTGGAACTTGCGGCGGTAGTATTTGCCTTGAAGATTTGGAGACACTACCTTTATGGCACAAAATGTGAAGTATATACGGATCATCAGAGCTTGAAGTATATCTTCACCCAGAAGGAGCTTAACATGAGACAACGAAGATGGCTCGAATTGGTGAAGGATTACGACAGAGACATCCGATACCATCCCGGGAAGGCTAACAAGGTGGTTGATGCCCTTAGTCGGAAGTCGTCTTCCTCGATGATGTCAATTCGGTCATTGACTGAGCCTCTTCAAAAGGAGCTAATGGAAGCCAAAATCGAGCTTGTCACGGGAGGTTTAGCTACTCTAACCTTCCAACCTACCATTTTAGATGGGATGAAAGAGCGTTAAGAAGCAGATGCCTCGCTGTTTAGGACGAAAAACGAAGTTTTGGAAGGAAAGGAGTCGGATTTCAACGTATCTGATGAGGGCATACTCTATCAGAAAAATAGATTGTGTATTCCAAACGAGGATGAGTTAAAGGAACGAATCATGAAAGAAGCCCACGAGACTCCATATTCTGTTCATCCTGGAGCCACGAAGATGTATAAGGATTTAAAGGAGAGCTTTTGGTGGCCCAAAATGAAGAATGACGTTGCTATATTCGTCAATAAGTGCCTTACTTGTCAAAAAGTGAAGGCGGAACACCAACGTCCAGGAGGAGAATTGCAGAAAATTTCCATCCCATAATGGAAATGGGACCGAGTGACTATGGATTTTGTGGTTGGACTACGCCGAACTCCTAACGGCAACGATGCTATTTGGGTGATCGTTGACCGATTGACAAAGTCCGCACACTTTGTGGCCATCAAGCTCAGCTTTTCAGTGGAACAATTGGCAGAATTATACGTGGCACAGATCGTTCGCTACCATGGAATTCCGAAAACGATTATCTCGGATCGCGACGGTCGCTTCACTTCCAAATTTTGGAAAAGTGTACATGAAGCAATGGGTACAAAGCTTGCGTTTAGTACCGCTTTTCACCCTCAGATGGATGGACAATCAGAAAGGACCATTCAGACATTGGAAGATATGTTACGAGCATGCGTAATTGACTTGAAGGGAACATGGGATAAGAAGCTTCCTTTGATTGAGTTCTCGTACAACAACAGCTTCCAAGCTACAATTGGAATGGCTCCTTATGAAGCTTTGTATGGAAGAAGATGCAGATCTCCAGTCCATTGGTACGAGACAAGAGAGAAAGAGCTTGTGTCTACGGACTTCATCCGAAAAACCACGGAAGCCGTGAAGCTTATACGTCAAAGGATGGAGACTGCATTTAGCCGGCAAAAGAGTTATGCCGACAAACGAAGAAGGCCACTCGAATTCCAAGTAGGAGACTTGATTTTCCTCAAGGTTGCTCCATTCAAGGGAGTTATGAGATTCAGAAAGAAGGGGAAGTTGAGTCCAAGATATATAGGGCCGTTCGAGATACTCGAGAGAGTTGGTAATATGGCCTACAGGTTGGCTCTACCCCAGGAGTTAGCATATGCGCACAACGTATTTCATGTGTCGATGCTAAAGAAATACATTCCGGATCCGTCACACGTATTAGAACACGAATCGATTGAGATTCGTGAAGACTTGACTTATGAGGAGAAGCCAGTCCAAATATTGGCACGAGAAGAAAAGGTATTAAGAAACAAGGTCATACCGTTAGTAAAGGTATTATGGAGAAACCGCCATATTGAAGAAGCAACATGGGAACGGGAAGAAGACATGAAAAGAGACTACCCCGATTTGTTCTAATTTTCGAGGACGAAAATCCTTTAAGGAGGGTAGGTTGTAAGACCCGAAATTTTTGTAGACTTGTAATTTCCTTGTTCATAAGGAATTAAAGTCCAATTTATGTGTTTACAAGATGCTTCATGAAAAATTATGAATAGTAATGAGAAATTCATAATTTTATTTATTAATGTTTGAATCCTCATTAAATTGGCTATGAGACTGCATGAATGATTTATGAGCCATGTATGAGGTTTTTAAAGGAAAAAGAACGAGAAAGGATGTAATTTTACGAAAGTCAACTTTGACCGAAAAAGTCAAAGGGTTGACTTTACGAGATTTCGAGGTACAGTCCGGAAAGAGTTCCGAGAATAATATTTTGTGAACTAGATAGCAAGAATGAGCCTGAAAACGTCCCTAGAAAATCAAGCACACCAAGTTAAGATTTAAGGGCAAAAAGGGGTTCGGAAAAATTAAAAAAAAATATTTTTCGATCCAAAATTCACACAGATAAATTTTGTACTTCGGTACGATATGAAAATATTGTGTTTTGGTGAATCACAATATTAGAATTATCTGTGTAGCACAAAGAGAAGAAAAAAATGGAGTTTTGGAGAGCAAATAGCCAAACAAAGCCTAACTAAGCTAATGACACATTGCCCATACCCATGATATCACCATCCATTCACCCAAGCTAGGATTGTAATACCTAGAAATTTCATGTTATCGTTTCCTCTTCGAAGGAATTATGTGCATATGTTATGATATTTACGGAAAAGCTCGGCTAAGAGTTTTTCATACTTTTTATGAGATCTTATTGTGAGATCTAGTTTTTCATGTGACTAGCTTCTGTAAAGACTTGAATGTAAATAGTACATGCAATTTCATGAAAAAGCTTGTTTCAGAGCTCTAATATGTGTTATGAGTTTTTATAGCTTAATAAAACTCAAAAATGACTGTTTGAAGAAGCAAATAGCCTTTTTGAACAATAAGAAGTGAAACAGACTCGATTCCACAAAAGTCAAAATTTTGACCGAAAAAGTCAACTGTTGACCGAAAAGTCAAAGTTGGACCAAAATGGCCGAAATTATGACGGAGGAATTTTAAGATCTGCGTTTTACGAAAAATAATGCAGGAACTAATTTTTATGACAGTTAGAAACTAAAACCACCTTAGAAAAATCAAACACGCCACAGTAAGTCACGAGGCAGAAGGATTTGAGAAAAGATCTTCAATCCGATTTTTTTGACTGAAATTATGAAAAATCCAAACTGTAAAATAATTATTACAGTATTGGAATTTAAATTTTTACAGTCAAAGTTTCAAAGATTTTTATCCAAACAAAGCCTTAAATTCCAAGATATCTCAAAAAAGAAATAATATTTTATTGCAAGTGAGATGTGTTGGACCAATCACAAGAGGACACCTAGCCTTGCCAACTCACCATGAGTTGTCTCCCACCTCCAAAACTTCGGACGCCTAGCATGCCACAAGGCCAAAGATTTGAAAAATTTGGGGTCAAATTTCTATTTCAAAAAGTCCTCCAAGTTGTCTATAAAAGGGGGTGGATTTTCTCTATTCATTTTTATGAGAAAAAGCAACTAAACTCTTGCAAATTTGTAGCTCAAAAATCCGAGAGAAAGGGTGAGTGAGATCAGAAAAATTTTTCAAGCTCAATCCATCTTGTGTGCTTCGGGTAGGCTAGCAACCGAAGGGGAGAGAAAGGAAAAATTTTCCTGCAGCCAACAGCCCTTGTTGCTGTGAGTTTGGAGCAGGGGAAACACAAGGGAAAAACCAAAATTTTGGGGTAGAAATTAGGGTTTGAGTTTCGGGTTTGGTTGGTGAGCAAGAGAGTGAGTTTTGTGCAAAGTTTTAGAGCTTGATTTCAACTCCAAGCAGCCTTCGGGTTTGAGTGAGAAAAGGGAGAAAAAAATTCAGATTTGGGGCTAAGCTTTCTTGAGTAGCCGAGCAAGGTGAGGAGACCACAAAGGAACCAAAAATCTGATTTTTGGTGCGTGGGGAGTGAGCAGCCGAACCCTTGAACCAAAGGGAGCAACCAGATTTTTTCGGGTACTCCAAACCCTAAGCCGAAAATCCCATCTTGGAAGGTAAAATTTTTAAAAGCTTTTCACAAGTTTAAATGAGTTTTTAAGCATGTGATTTACGTGTATTTCATGCAAAAATTATGTAAGAGCATAAGCTCCTATGTGTGTGTTTTGATGGCTGCCTTTTATGTGCTTGTGTGCTTAGTGTTTGGTTAGGTTGATTCTAGGTGTGGTTTGGTTTATGTTTATGCTCCTAAATTATGCTATGTGCTTGATATGCTAGATTGGCATGTTAGGGTTTGATGTAGGTAATATGTCCCCAAATTAGGTTAAGTAGATTTATGCTTGTATGTGATGTTTTTATGAACCAAGATGCATGAATGGTGTGATGTATGCTAAGCTAGTGGATATGCAACCCTAGGATAGGAGTTCGGATTTTTGGGTTGCAATGATCACATGGGCTGTATGATAGGGTTAAGGGACGTTAGAATGCGCTGCATGTTTGATGATTATCTCCCGATGTGGGCGGTCGAGTTAGAACCCGCGATTTAGGACGTAACAAGAAATGTAAGAACCAAAACATGCTCTCGGGTTCCAGGGGGCTGTTTCGGTAAAACACGGATTACAGGCCTTTAGAGGCCGAATGGGCAAAAAGTTAAAACACGAAAGTTGTAGACTAGGTTGTTTCCTAGCGGCCAACGCGGCCAGTTTTCCAAAATAAGGCTCCAACAGCCTTCTTTTTTTCAAGAAAACCCGATAGAGGTCTGTAAGACTCGGTTTTCAAAGTTAATCACGTTTTCAATTAAAAACTGGTACCAATCGGTACAGAATCAGAAATTTCTCAAAACATGAAAGTTTTAGAACTCTTCGAGGGCTAGAACTTTCGTGAAGAAAACATTTTCAAATTCGAAAGTGATTTTTAACTATAAAATGAAATGCCAAAACTGCGCAGGAATTCAAGAGTTTCTGTGCATGATTTTATAGAACCCTTTAGGAAAAACGTTTTTCGAGCTAATCACGTTATTTCAAGTATGGAAACTGTCCCAAAAGCAGTTTCCGACCCCCAAATGATTTATGAAATTATAAGGCAGGATTTACGAATTTTTACGAAAAAGTTGATAAGATTAAGTTTTAAATGCTAAGTGTTTTTATGAAGTGAGAAAGATAAGTTAAGGTTTTTAAAGAAAATGGTTTCTAAGATAAGGTTTTCAAAGCAAAGGGATTTTAAGCTAAGTGTTCAAGGCAATGTTAAGACGCATGATAACCGGGAATTATACCCGAGTTATCGGGACTTAGTTCCCACAATCCTCAAGTAAGCCGAATAGGGATTCACGTTAAGGATCACAAGGGTTAACCTTGGTTGACCCACAAATTGTTGATCAAAGCTCAAGGGTTGATGTTAATCTAACCCAACATGTTTATGAATGGGCTAAGTGTTTAAGAAGGATATCCAACGTATCTTTTTAGATCACGATGCATGATCTATAAGACTACTAAGGTAGTCACCCTTATGTATGCATGGTTTATGTTAGGGGGGACATATCACCGAAAACCCACATGATGTAGATTAGAAATCTCACGTACGTCCTTCGATCGAGCAGGAGGGATTCTGCAATTAAAGCTCGAAGAGGAGTAAGACAAGCAGCACAAGGATAGACGGTAAGTACAACACCGTCTACAGCATAAGCTACTAGTATATATTACTAGATGTCTATGATGTGTTATGTGCTATGTGTTAGTTAACATGTATGCAATATGAATTATGTTATGAATCTGATTATTATGCTAGGGCATAAATAATAGAATCAAAAAGGTGACAACAGAATGTATGTTCACTAATAATAAGAATAAGTAAGTTAATAAGCGATGTGTCGTACCACCCACGCCAGGTTGGGTTGGACTGTGGATTGAGTTGGATAAGGTTTGGCCGCCCCAACCAATTCATAGTCGCGCGCCGGTTACGAACACACGAGGTAAGGGCCCATAATGAGTAGAGATAAGAAAGCATAACCTGGTCAATACTTGCTATGTGTATTTCCTGTTTATGCTATATTTTTCTTTACGGCTTAAGAGTTGTACTTACTGAGCTCTAGCTCACGGTTTGAGTTTATGCTGTAGGTAAGGAACCAGCTATATGAAAAAGATGCAAGATGGAGTAGCGAGCCAAGGGACTGTGAATGAGTGGATTATGGGTATCGCTACGTGTTTTGTGATTTTATGTAAATTATGAAGTATTTTATATTAACCGGTAATTAATATACTAGTATGCAAAAACAGTATGACTTTATGTTTATAGTGTTTTGTCAATGCTATAAAAAAAAAAAAAAAAAAAAAATTTCCGCTGTGTTTTTCAAACAATGTGTTTAAGTTATTTTACGAATGTATGTTAAGTAAGCAAGGTAACGGCCTACGCTAGGTGGGGCGTTACAAGGTTTGGTATCAGAGCGGTTCCCTTGCGACACGAAATTCACAGTTACCTGACTTCGCCTCCATCATTGCAAGTAAGTTTAGATTTCTTTCTTATATGCTATATGGTTTTATGCTATAGTGTTTATGGTTATGTTACGTGATATAGACGCGGTACCATGGACACGACACAAGTGAAGAGGGATCGGGATGCCGTAGTTTCTTTCTACCGATCGCAGCCTCAGTACTTCGACAGCACCAGACGATCAGTATCGATCAGTATATGGCTTCATGACATGGAGCAGATCTTCACGATGTGCCACATCGAGGAGCACTTACAGGTCACCCTAGCCAGCCGATGTCTGATTGGCGATGCTAGGATATGGTGGGTTACATTGGGAGAGCCGCAGCTACTTAGCCGTACTTGGGCACATTTTCGTGCAGCTGTGGTAAACAGATATGGTCCACTTCCAGCACGAGGAGCTGATGAGCCGATGCGTGATCCTGCGATATATAAGGATATGCGACTTACTTGCTATCAGATGATGTCACAGGACTGGCACGCCTATCCCGGGGAGACTATGGTCCATTATTGCTGGAGATTTCAGGAGACGATGCTTCCTTACATTCCCCAGGATATACCAGAGCCCGAGCTACAGGCGTTGATGCTCCTACGGAATGGAGTACCGACACACATCAGACAGTCAGTACCATCACCCCGCCGTGAGATGACCGTTGGTAGCTACACCGATGACATACTAGCAGCAGAGACGACAGCTCAGACCGTACCTGCCGCTGACCATGTAGATGAGGCCCAGGATCCCGTTGCTGATGATGCTGGAGACGAGGATCCGCAGTACGAGGTCGGACCCGAGGAGCCATTACCAGAGATGCCTGCCCAAGAGGCAGAGGACCCGATGGACGAGGAGAACACTTCTGACGACGATGTTATACCGATAGATCCACCGGAACAGGAAGACCCTCCCGTTGTCGACATTTCCAGTGACGATGAGGACGATATGGATGACGAGGATGATCCTGAGGAGTTTCCACTTGATGATCCCGACGAGCCAGCGGATGACGATGCGCCTGCACCTGTAGTAGTCCTTTCCGATACCGATACGTCCGCGAGCACCCTCGACGACACTAGTTAGACTAGGGCCGATTTCGCGTTTTGTTTTTCTTTTGTTAGGACGATTATAGTATATGTATTCGGATATTAGGTTGTACATATATGTAGGATGAGAAAGTGTTAGACACTTCCATCCGAAGTTCTGCCCGTAAATATGTAAATATGTACAGTACGATGTATTTTGAAGTATATAAGATATGATGATGTACTTTTGCTCATTGTACAAAAAGAGACCGTGTGTTCACGGGATATATGAAAGTTATGTTATGATGTCACATGTTATGTCAAGTATGTATGAGGTATGATGATATGGTTATGTTATGTTATGATATGATAAGTATGCTAATATGATGATATGTATGAAATGTATGATAAGTTTATTAGCTTATGATAATGCCTGTTTCCTATAGTAGGAATATAAGCATGGTACGAACAAGAGGCAACGCAGCCGCAGATCCGCCCAGCCGGATCTAGTGACTCTTATGACGAATTTGCAACAGCAAATGCTGCAGCAACAACAAGAATGGCTAGATTCCGCGAACAGTTAGAACGTATGAATCCAGCACCCCCAGCACAAGCAGCTCCACAGCCAGTGCCTCCAGTGGTACCTCAGGTACCTAATGTTCAACCGGAAGTCCCTCCGTATGTTCCAATGGCACCAGCTGCCATGCCGGTAGATCCGCCAGCAATACGAGAAGACCTGCTGTATGAACGTTTCAGAAGGATGAAGGCACCCGAGTTTGAGGGGCCTACAGATCCAATGGCCGCGGATAATTGGCTTATCGATATCCAGGTCATCTTAGATTTCATGAGGCTGACAGAGCAGGAGAAGGTACTATGCGCTTCCTTCGCTCTTAAGAAGGACGCGAGACATTGGTGGATTACGGTACAGATGAGGAGAGACGTTACCGCTATGTCCTGGCAAGACTTTGAGTACGAGTTCGCTCGATGTACTACAACAGAGAAGTCCTTGCCGTACAACAGGACGAGTTTATAAACTTCCGCCAGGGATCTATGACAGTTCTGGACGCAATCAGAAGATTCGAGCAACTGGCTCGTTTATGTCCAAAACTGGTACCGAATGAAGAGGAGAAGGTGCGACTGATGATGAGAATGTTCCGCACGGACATTGCGAAGCAAGTCAGTGCCGGTAGTAGTCCACCTGAACAGTGTCAGACTGTGTCAGCAGAGCCGTCAGGGCTGAGTACTGGATTAATCGGGACAAGGAAGCTAGAGCCCAGATTTTCAAGTCCAGGAAGGAAGAGAAGTCTGCTGCAAAGTCGACACAACCTCGACAGAATACGGAAGCAAGTAATAGAGGACAAGCAAGCAACCCCGGACAGAGTCCCAAGCAATCTGGGAAGAACAAACGGAAGGGGAATTTTAACAACCAGGGGCAACAGAAAAATTTCCAACAGAAGAGGAATAACCGGGGAAATGATGGCAACAGTCTCCTACCCTGCATGTGAGACTTGTGGGAAGAAACACCCAGGAGTCTGTAGGAAGGGATCCAATGCTTGCTACATCTGTGGTAAAGAGGGACATTTTGCGAAGAACTGCCCTCAGAATAACCAGCAACCTCAGTATCAGAATCAGCAACCACAGTATCAGAATCGCAACTCCAACCAACGGCAGATACACGCAGTACAAGCTAGATTGGAAGGACCTGCGACAGTGATAGGCAGACTGGAAGCCCCAGAACCCCAAGCAAGGATCTATGCCTATACGAAGGGAGATGCGGAAGCTGGAACATCACATGTGGTGACAGGTCAGATCTCTATCGCCACTTATGATGTGATTGCACTTTTCGATTCTGGCGCTACGCATTCGTTCATATCCTTGGAACTTGCTCAGAAGTTAGGAGACAGTGTTAATAGGATAGGACAACCCTTCAGTGCTTCTTTACCATCTGGTGAAATTTTGTGGTCCAATTCCTGGATCCAAAATGTTCCTGTTATCATCAATGGCAGAGAATTAGCTGTAGATCTCATCGTAATCAAACTCCATGATTTCGATGTGATCTTGGGGATGGATTTCTTAGGCAGACACGACGCTAGGATTGACTGCCGAAGACGCCGGATAACGTTCAACCTAGGCGAGAAGGATGAGTTTAACTTCCATGGGCAATCTCGGAATTCCACCACTAAGCTCGTATCAGCTGTAAGAGCCTGGAAGATGTTAGCTAGTGGATGTCAAGGATACTAGCGAACATGGTGGATAAGAAGCAAGAAAAGGAGTTGAAGCCAGAAGACGTTCCCATCATCAGAGAATATGTGGACGTGTTTCCAGAAGAATTACCAGGACTGCCGCCAGAACGTGAGATTTCGTTCGAAATCGAGTTACTACCAGGAGTAGCACCGGTATCGAAGGCACCGTACAGAATGGCACCTGCAGAACTCAGGGAGCTTCAAATGCAGTTACAAGAGCTTTTAGATAAGGGGTTTATCAAGCAGAGCCACTCTCCGTGGGGAGCACCTGTTTTGTTTGTAAAGAAGAAAGATGGATCGCTCCGAATGTGCATCGATTACCGTGAGTTGAACAAGATCACGATTAAGAACAAATATCCTCTCCCAAGGATAGATGATCTGTTCGACCAGCTTAGGGGAGCGATAGTGTTCTCGAAGATTGACTTGCGATCAGGCTATCATCAACTTCGGATCAAGGAGTCAGATGTGTCCAAGACAGCTTTCAGAACACGTTATGGGCACTACGAATTTTTGGTCATGCCCTTTGGGCTAACCAACGCCCCAGCAGCCTTCATGGATTTGATGAACCGAGTGTTTAAGGAATTCCTGGACAAATTCGTGATCGTCTTCATTGATGACATTCTGATCTACTCGAGGTCCCAGGAAGAGCATGAGCAGCACTTGAGGCTGGTACTGCAAATGTTGAGACAACATCAGCTGTATGCTAAATTCACGAAATGTGAATTTTGGCTAGAAAAAGTTCACTTTTTGGGGCACGTGGTGACAAAAGAAGGAATTTCTGTAGACCCTACGAAAGTGGAAGCAGTTAGCTCGTGGCCAGCACCCAGAAACGTCACAGAGATTAGAAGTTTTCTTGGGTTAGCAGGGTACTATAGAAGATTCGTCGAAGGCTTTTCGAAGATAGCAGCACCTCTTACAGCTCTCACTCGAAAGGAGAAGAAGTACGAGTGGACGCAGAAATGTGAAGAGAATTTCCAGGAGCTTAAGAGGAAGTTGACAAGTGCACCTGTGCTGATAATTCCTGATGTAGAAGCAGGAAACTTCGTGATTTACAGTGACGCTTCTAAAAATGGATTAGGAGCTGTCTTGATGCAGAATGGGAAGGTAGTTGCCTACGCGTCGCGTCAATTGAAGAATCATGAAAGGAACTACCCTACTCATGATATGGAGCTAGCAGCAGTGGTATTCGCCCTCAAGATATGGAGACACTATCTGTATGGGAATAAATGCGAAATCTACACCGACCATCAGAGTCTCAAGTATATTTTTACTCAGAAGGAGTTAAATATGAGGCAAAGACGGTGGTTGGAACTCGTAAAGGATTATGATTGTGAAATCCTCTACCACCCTGGAAAAGCTAACAAGGTAGCAGATGCATTAAGCAGGAAGTCAGTAGCCACGCTGATGTCCATTGAAGCACTTCCTAAGCCTCTACAGAAGGAGATCGCTGATTTCAACATTGAAGTAATAACAGGAAGGTTATCTTCGCTTACCTTAAAGTCTGATCTGCTAGACGTCATCAAGGCCCATCAAGAAAATGACTCTTCTTTGCTGAAGGCTCGTTTGTTTAATGAGAAGGGCACAGAGTTCAAGACTTCCGACGATGGTATACTCCACTTCAAAGGAGGATTTGTGTTCCAAACGTGAAGGGTTTGAAGGAACGCATAATGACAGAGGCACACCAAACGCCATATTCCGTACATCCAGGAGCTACCAAGATGTACAAGGATCTCAGGGAGACCTACTGGTGGCCGAATATGAAGAACCAAGTTGCAGAATTTGTGTCAAAATGCCTAACTTGTCAGAAAGTTAAGGCTGAACACCGCCATCCGGGAGGAGAATTACAGAAGATAGAGCTTCCGGAGTGGAAATGGGAGCAGATTACGATGGATTTTGTAGTCGGACTGCCCAGAACTACGAGTGGAAACGACACGATTTGGGTTGTAGTGGATCGTTTGACCAAGTCAGCCCACTTCGTTGCGATTAAAGCTACCCACTCAGTGGAAAGATTGGCGCAGATTTACGTAGCTCAAATCGTCAGATTCCATGGAATTCCAAAATCAATCATTTCGGACCGCGATGGACGTTTTACGTCACGATTTTGGATGAGCGTACATGCTGCCATGGGATCAAGATTGAAGTTTAGCACAGCATTTCACCCTCAAACGGATGGTCAGTCAGAGAGAACTATCCAGACTTTGGAGGATATGTTGAGATCGTGCGTCCTAGATTTCAAGGGAAATTGGGATGAAAAGCTACCACTGATCGAATTTTCCTACAACAACAGCTATCATGCCTCAATTGGAATGGCTCCATTTGAAGCGTTGTATGGACGAAAATGTAGATCGCCAGTTCACTGGCAAGAAGTCGGACAAAAGCAGTTGCAAACGACGGACTTCATTGAAAAGACCTCCGAAGATATTCAGAAGATTAAGCAGAGACTCGACGTAGCCTTTAGCCGACAGAAAAGCTATGCGGACAAGCGTCGACGACCATTAGAATTTCAAGTTGGTGATGCTGTTTTCATCAAAATTGCTCCTATGAAGGGAGTAATGCGATTTGGCAAGAAGGGAAAGCTCAGTCCAAGGTATACGGGACCGTTCGAAATCCTCAAGAGGATTGGAAAGGTTGCGTATAAGCTCGCCTTGCCGCCAGAATTAGCTTCCATGCACGATGTTTTCCACGTTTCAATGCTCAAGAAGTATGTTCCAGATCCTTCACACGTGCTTAGTCAAGAACCAGTGGAGGTTCAGACGGATTTAACCTACGAAGAGAAGCCTGTACGAATTCTTGATAGAGAAGATAAGGTCCTAAGGAATAGAATTATTCCTATGGTCAAGGTTTTATGGCGAAACCATAGTGTTGAAGAAGCAACATGGGAACTAGAGGATGCTATGAAGAAGAACTACCCCGAGTTGTTCTAATTTTCGAGGACGAAAATTTTTAAGGAGGGTAGATTGTGAGATCTAGTTTTTCATGTGACTAGCTTCTGTAAAGACTTGAATGTAAATAGTACATGCAATTTCATGAAAAAGCTTGTTTCAGAGCTCTAATATGTGTTATGAGTTTTTATAGCTTAATAAAACTCAAAAATGACTGTTCGAAGAAGCAAATAGCCTTTTTGAACAATAAGAAGTGAAACAGACTCGATTCCACAAAAGTCAAAATTTTGACCGAAAAAGTCAACTGTTGACCGAAAAGTCAAAGTTGGACCAAAATGGCCGAAATTATGACGGAGGAATTTTAAGATCTGCGTTTTACGAAAAATAATGCAGGAACTAATTTTTATGACAGTTAGAAACTAAAACCACCTTAGAAAAATCAAACACGCCACAGTAAGTCACGAGGCAGAAGGATTTGAGAAAAGATCTTCAATCCGATTTTTTTGACTGAAATTATGAAAAATCCAAACTGTAAAATAATTATTACAGTATTGGAATTTAAATTTTTACAGTCAAAGTTTCAAAGATTTTTATCCAAACAAGCCTTAAATTTTAAGATATCTCAAAAGAAATAATATTTTATTCAAGTGAGATGTGTTGGACCAATCACAAGAGGACACCTAGCCTATGCCAACTCACCATGAGTTGTCTTGCACTCCCCTAGATCCGGACACCTAGCATGCTAGAAGCCAAAATTTGAAAATTTTGGGGTCAAAATCCTATTTCAAAAGCTCTCCAAGTTGTCTATAAAAGGGGGTGATTTCTCTATTCATTTTAATGAGAAAATGCAACAAACTCTTGCAAATTTTAGCTCAAAAATCCGAGAGAAAGGGAGAGTGAGATCAGAAAATTTTTCAAGTTCAATCCATCTTTGTGCTTCGGGTAGCTAGCAACCGAGGGGAGAGAAAGAAAAATTTTTTCTGCAGCCAAACAGCCTTGTTGCCGTGGGTTTGGAGCAGGGGAAACACAAGGGAAAACCAAAATTTTGGGGTAAAATTAGGGTTTGAGTTCGGGTTTGGTTGGTGAGCAAGAGAGTGAGTTTTGTGCAAAGTTTTGGAGCTTGATTCACCTTGGAGCAGCCTTCGGGTTTGTGAGAAAAGAGAGGAAAAAAATTCAGATTTGGGGCTAAGCTTTCTTGAGTAGCCGAGCAAGGTGAGGAGACCACAAAGGAACCAAAAATCTGATTTTTGGTGCGTGGGGAGTGAGCAGCCGAACCCTTGAACCAAAGGGAGCAACCAGATTTTTTCGGGTCATCCAAACCCTAAGCCGAAAGTCACCTCTTGGAAGGTAAAATTTTTAAAAGCTTTTCACAAGTTTAAATGAGTTTTTAAGCATGTGATTTACGTGTATTTCATGCAAAAAATTATGTAAGAGCATAAGCTCCTATACGTGTTTTGATGGCTGCCTTTGATGTGCTTGTGTGCTTAGTGTTTGGTTAGGTTGATTCTAGGTGTGGTTTGGTTTATGTTTATGCTCATAATTTATGCTATGTGCTTGATATGCTAGATTGGCATGTTAGGGTTTGATGTAGGTATATGTCCCCAAATTAGGTTAAGTAGTTTTGTGCATGTATGTTATGTTTTATGAACCAAGATGCATGTGGTGTGATGTATGCTAAGTTAGTGGATATGCAACCCTAGGATAGGAGTTCGGATTTTTGGGTTGCAATGATCACATGGGCTGTATGATAAGGTTAAGGGACGTTAGAATGCGCTGCATGTTTGATAATTATCTCCCGATGTGGGCGGTCGAGTTAGAACCCGCGATTTAGGACGTAACAAGAAATGTAAGAACCAAAACATGCTCTCGGGTTCCAGGGGCTGTTTCGGTAAAACACGGATTACAGGCCTTTAGAGGCCGAATGGGCAAAAAGTTAAAACACGAAAGTTGTAGACTAGGTTGTTTCCTAGCGGCCAACGCGGCCAGTTTTCCAAAATAAGGCTCCAACAGCCTTCTTTTTCAAGGAAACCCGATAGAGGTCTGTAAGACTCGGTTTTCAAAGTTAATCACGTTTTCAATTAAAAACTGGTACCAATCGGTACAGAATCAGAAATTTCTCAAAACATGAAAGTTTTAGAACTCTTTGAGGGCTAGAACTTTCGTGAAGAAAACATTTTCAAATTCGAAAGCGATTTTTAACTATAAAATGAAATGCCAAAACTGCGCAGGAATTCAAGAGTTTCTGTGCATGATTTTATAGAACCCTTTAGGAAAAACGTTTTTCGAGCTAATCACGTTGTTTCAAGTATGGAAACTGTCCCAAAAGCAGTTTCCGACCCCCAAATGATTTATGAAATTATAAGGCAGGATTTACGAATTTTTACGAAAAAGTTGATAAGATTAAGTTTTAAATGCTAAGTGTTTTTATGAAGTGAGAAAGATAAGTTAAGGTTTTTAAAGGAATGGTTTCTAAGTTAAGGTTTTCAAAGCAAAGGATTTTAAGCTAAGTGTTCAAGGCAATGTTAAGACGCATGATAACCGGGAATCTATACCCGAGTTATCGGGACTTAGTCCCACAATCTTAAGTAAGCCGAATAGGGATTCACGTTAAGGATCACAAGGGTTAACCTTGGTTGACCCATACATTGTTGATCAAAGCTCAAGGGTTGATGTTAATCTAACCCAACATGTTTATGAATGGCTAAGTGTTTAAGAAGGATATCCAACGTATCTTTTTAGATCACGATGCATGATCTATAAGACTACTAAGGTAGTCACCCTTATGTATGCATGGTTTATGTTAGGGGGGACATATCACCGAAAACCCACATGATAGATTAGAAATCTCATGTACGTCCTTCGATCGAGCAGGAGGGATTCTGCAATTAAAGCTCGAAGAGGAGTAAGACAAGCAGCACAAGGATAGACGGTAAGTACAACACCGTCTACAGCATAAGCTACTAGTATATATTACTAGATGTCTATGATGTGTTATGTGCTATGTGTTAGTTAACATGTATGCAATATAATTATGTTATGAATCTGATTATTATGCTAGGGCATAAATAATAGAATCAAAAAGGTGACAACAGAATGTATGTTCACTAATAGTAAGAATAAGTAAGTTAATAAGCGATGTGTCGTACCACCCACGCCAGGTTGGGTTGGACTGTGGATTGAGTTGGATAAGGTTTGGCCGCCCCAACCAATTCATAGTCGCGCGCCGGTTACGAACACACGAGGTAAGGGCCCATAATGAGTAGAGATAAGAAAGCATAATATGGTCAATACTTGCTATGTGTATTTCCTGTTTATGCTATGTTTTTCTTTACGGCTTAAGAGTTGTACTTACTGAGCTCTAGCTCACGGTTTGAGTTTATGCTGTAGGTAAGGAACCAGCTATATGAAAAAGGATGCAAGATGGAGTAGCGAGCCAAGGGACTGTGAATGAGTGGATTATGGGTATCGCTACGTGTTTTGTGATTTTATGTAAATTATGAAATATTTTATATTAACCGGTAATTAATATACTAGTATGCAAAAACAGTATGACTTTATGTTATAGTGTTTTGTCAATGCTATAAAAAAAAAAAAAAAAATTTCCGCTGTGTTTTTCAATCAATGGGTTTAAGTTTATTTTACGAATGTATGTTAAGTAAGTAAGGTAACGGCCTACGCTAGGTGGGGCGTTACATCACAGAGTACAGGTATGACACGAATATCCTAATATCTATCCTACATAAATGCTAGATGAAGTTTATACTCTTTCCTGGAGTACAGGTGTAACACGAATTAGATGAAGTTTATGCTCTTTCACGGAGTACAAGTATAACACGAATTCCTTAATATCTATCCTACATAAATGCTAGATGAAGTTTATACTCTTTCACGGAGTACAGGTATAACACAAATTAGATGAAGTTTATACTCTTTCATGGAGCACAGGTATAACACAAATTCCCTAATATCTGTCATGCATAAATGCTAGATGAAGTTTATACTCTTTCATGGAGTATAGGTATAACATGAGTTCCCCTCTCATCAATCCAAAATAACTACTAGATGAAGCTTATACTCTTTCACGGAGTCCGGTATAATATCTATCCTGCATAACTACTAATGAAGTTTATACTCTTTCACGGAGTACAAGTATAAGATGCTCTAAAATAACTATGTAATTTGGTAATGTAAAATAGAATTATATTACAAAGATAAAGCCTTCATTATTGGCTGATAAATCCTAGCCCAATTTAATGAGTTCTGATTGACTTAAAATGCTTAATAGATAGAAATCCTAAGCTAAGAAAACAAATAGTAAAGAGTTCTAAACTAAAAACACAATCTAAAGATTTATTAAAAATAAAATAAAATAAAATAACTTACAAAACTATAAAAACTGACTCCCTAACTTTTTATGCTTCTTCTATTTCAATGAGGGAAGGGGAGAGAGAGGTGGAGGGAGGATAAGAGACAGAGAACTTTCCTTTCCTCACTCCAAAAAATGGCAACTTTAAGAAATCTTTGCATCCTACACAACCAGTAAACGAATAAACATTTGGCCATGCATCCATAAAGTTCTTGACAATAACCATTACATTAAAGACACATTGTGAAGAAACTTAAAAAAGAGACCTACCTGATTCGTGAGATAAACTGCTTATCCTAAAAAAATGGCAACTACGTTAAACCTTTGTGTCCTGCAAAACCAGTAAACAAATAAACCTTCACCTGTTCATCCATAAAGTTCCAGACAATAATCATTACAGAAAAAACACATTGCAAAGAAACTTAAAAAAGAGAATTACCTGATTTGTGTCAACAATGGATGAGATAAACTGCTTATCCTAAAAAATGGCAACTTCATGAGATCTTCACATCCTACAAAATCAGTAAACAAATAAACCTTCACCCGTTTGTCCACAAAGTTCCCAGCAGTAACCATTATAGTAAAGACACATCGCAAAGAAGCTTAAAAAAGAGAACTACCTCATTTTCTTCAACAATGTATGATATCTTCACCTGAGCAGCATCATTTTTTTAAGATGATAAACTTCTTATTCTGGACACCAATCATCTAAACAAGTTGTCACTGTTGTCCATTCTTGTAGAGACGAGTTATAATTCAAAGATTCAAATGTATATCACAATTTTAAGAAGAGAATACACACCTTGCAGTCCTGTTGATCACGTTATAGCTCTAGTACATCCTTTTGACTAGAACAGGCCACATCTAATCTAAAAAAACAAAAAGAAGAAGATCAAGTCATTACACAAATGATAAAGAGGTGTGTAAAAAATTGCAAACACTTAGAAACGAAACGTTCATATTACCAGCTGATACTAGTAGGTATTCCATGGTGCAACATATATTAATCGAATCTGCTGCTAACTCTGGATGCAACGTATCTGGCTTTCCCATCCCAAGAAGTGAATGAGCACTGTGAAAAATAGCCAGAAAAAAGAAAGTAATGATTTCATTAATGCAAAGCAAGCAACAAAGTTCACAATAATTTAAAAAAAAAAAATTTGCAAACATTTGAAGAAAAAACGTAAATGTTACCAGATGACAGTAGCAGTTATTCCACTGTGCAATAGGTATTAATCGAATCAGACACTGACTCTGGATGCAACCCCTGTGGCTTTCCCATCCCAAGAACTGAAAGA